>APFE031559292.1:3365-49023 GCA_000404065.3 Pinus taeda
TATCACCAAAGTATTATGGTACATACAAGGTGTTGCAAAAGATTGGTACTATGGCATACAAATTGGAGCTTCCTGCAGTGTCTTGAGTGCACCCAGTTTTCCATGTTTCATGTTTAAAGAAGATTATAGGTGACAAGCTCCTAGTTCAAACAATATTGTTAGAACTTGACGAGGAAGGAAAAATTATATTGGAACTGGAAGCAATCACAGAAGCATGAACTTGACAGTTACGAAATCGATCAATTTCGGAGTATCTCATCAAGTGGAAGAACTTATCTGCTGAAGATTTCACATGGGAGGATGCAAATTTTATACAGAACTACTCAACGGTTGAGGACAACACTTTTTTGGAAGGATAGGGGCATGTTAGGTCACTATAATACTAGTGATTACCCCATTACTATTGTAGTTGTATCCCTTATTAATATTGATGTGCCCCTATTGTCCCCATATTTTTATTACTGTGCCCCATAGAATCCCTCTATTGTTATTTTTGTTGCTATACATTATTATTGTTAGGTCGGTTGGGTTATATTGTGACTCCTTAGACTCCTATATATAGAAAGGAGGTTTTTTCATTTGAATCATCCAAGACTTGTTCATTTGCGTAATGTAAAGGAGGTTGCCCCCTTGAAGAGGCTAAATTCTAAGGCGTTGATCTCTCTTTTCTATCTTTTTGTGAGTTGGTTTCATAACACACTATGCTTACCGTCTTCACCCATCTCGATATGCATCATGAGATATTTCTCCATCAGTTCACTGAATAATTCTTTGTTGCGAGTCATGTGGAAAGAGGCTCCATTGTCTAAGTACTAGAAACTTCCCATCATTGAAGACACCATGCATGAAATGAGGGAAAAGTACAATTCGAATTGGGAGGCCAAAGCCTCACCTGCTGCTCCTCCTTAGAACTTCTCCTTGGACTTCTTCAATGGACAATTTGTATCAAAGTGACCCATCTTGTGACAATCAAAGCATTTAACTTTTGGCATGTCCTTCTTCTTACTTGCATGATAATAATCTAATTTGGAAAGAGAAATTTTACCTTTCCCCTTCCTTGCCTTAATCGCTAAGGCATAGTTCTCTTCATCGTTAGTCTTTGATGAAGAGCCATCCCTGTTGTTCCTCCTGATCTCATCCTGCATGAAATTTGACCATAGTCGTTCCCAATCTAGTAGCTTCTCTCGACCATTGATAGAATCCTGATAACTATGCCAACTCTTTGTGAGTCCAAGAAGAGAAAGGTTCACCATATCCTCCTTGGAAACCTTGATTCCAACAATTCCAAGTTCATCCCAACATAAGTACTTTGGAATCATCTCCACTTTCTCCATCTTGACCTTATGAACTTTATCCTTTAGTGCCAAATTTCTTTGATCATTTCTATTTTGATACAAGTCTGTCAATGTTTTCCACATAGCATGTGGAGTTTCCTTGCCATGGAGACTTGAGACAATGTGGTCTCGAACTCCCTCAATTATTATTTGCCTTGTCTTCACCACACACTTTTTCCATTCGGCCAAGTTCTGTGGATCCATAGTTGCTGGCTTGGGGAATTCTTGATCAATGAATTCCTACAAGCCATTATCTTCTAGTACAATCACCATCCTATCCCTCCAAGCTATAAAATTCGAGCTACCTTCCAAGGCATACTCAAGCCTCAACCCATGGAATGCCATCTGCCAATCCTGAAGTATGTTGCAAATTCAACTTTCACCTATAACTCGAAAACTCAAAACTTTGAAATGTCCTATAGAGAGTTGATTTTAAATCAGCGATATCTCCCTCATCTGAACTCTGATTCAGCCGATTTGTTTTTTGAATTTAGGTATATTTTCTCAAGGAATCCAAATCCACAATTTTTTTTTGAAAGAATTTCACACAAATTCTTAGAAATTCTCTGCAAAATCTCGGCCCAAAAAAAAATCTTTCTCTGATACCATGTAGAAAAACCCATAGATTCACAAGCTCATGTAATCTACTAAAACAAGAGACCAGAATATATTTCTACTCTTTACAGCGAAAGCCCATAAACATCGGGAAAACAAAAATCAATAGAGGAAGAGAATCAAAGGCACATAACACAATAAATATCCCCGGAAAGCCACAACTCAAAACCCCACTATCTATTTTGTATTAATCCAGAAAATCAAGATGAAATTATAATTCTTTTTTTCTCTAGAACAATCCCAACACTTAGAAAATTCAATATCTAACTCATAAGCAAGCTGAAGGTCAAATATTAGCTAATTCACAAGCTATCCAAGTATCTATTCCAATGTTCCTATGAAGGATAGTTTATATCTAAAGGGAAATAAAGCCTCCAAAAATAGTGCAATCCCTCAAGGTTCAGTTCTTGATTCCATGCACTATCAATGAAACTCAGAAAAATCTAAAATAATTAGTACATTGTCCCTGAACTCTAGTCTCAACTAGGTCTTTCTATAAATCAACATGCATGAGTTTCTGATGGTGGAATATTTAGTTAACTAGAGTAGCACTAATTAGGTCACTAGTGTCCCAACTGACTATTTACTCACTATTAGTTCTTGAAACTGATTGGAACTAATTTAACTGGAATTAACTCAATAAACTGAGTTAACTAACTACAACTCATTCATAGCTCACCCTTAACTCATATAAGTTAGGGATAACATATACATGTGTTCTAATAGCCTTCCATTTCGAATTTCCTAAATTAATTAAGTAATTAAACTTAATTAATTATTTTCAAATTGCTATGAGAAAAGAATTCTATTTTAATTCACAGTTTAATTCAAGGACAAATTAAACTAGAATTTCTTGTTTCCATTTCTCAACGCCACCTGCATGAATGCCTCTAAAATATCACAAATCGTGAGGGAGAATATAAGAGAGCCCTCTAGAAATCACAATGCTACATGCTTGGCTTCAAAATTCTCAATCATCTAAATACACTTTGATATTTCCCCATTGTAGTTGGCAGGTAAAATTACCATCACAACCTTGAACATAGGTCCCTTCAAAATTGAGTCTTATACCTATTTCCTATCCAATCTCCATGGTGATTTAGGTTTAGCTAATTTCGATATTGAAGTTGATGCTACCATTTCTGTAGTGGCCTCGATGAAGAATCTCCTATGGTTCCATCTCTAACTTTATTTTTCATCAAATCGAGTTGTTTGTTCCACCAAAGAAGATTGTTGAATCAAATATAGAATTTGCAAATGAAGTGATTTGTAAACAGAAATCTCTCAGGATTCGACCACCTTACCAAACACTTCACTTGGTCGCAATTATTTATTTTATGCCTTGCATTGTCATGGTGCCAACTCTTGCGTCCTTTTATGCAGTGGGTCCATTGACAAGGAGGTCATGTTGGTCACAGAAAATGAGGAGTTGTACTAATCCCTAGTTGCTTCTAGAGTGATTTTGCGACCTAGCAACTTGGGAGAGCTCGTAGAGTCGCATTTGAGTGGAGTCACACTTTCTAGCTACTTTTAGTGAGGCCCAAAAACATGACCTTGCGACCTATGGAGGAGTGCAACTTAGTAAAGGCCTCATAGTCAGAGGGCGAGGTTGGTCACATTCTATATGGTTTGGACTGAGGCATTGGAATGTGACCAAGTGAGTTGGCCATAAGTGAAACCTTCCAAAGGTTTCTTAGTCATAGTTAATTTGGTTGCATTTCTCACTAAGACTCTTAAAATGTGAATTAGCAACCTCTGGGCTTTGACAAAACATTTTCCTGGTCACTGATGTTGGTTTGAAATCCTAAATTCATCCATTGTATCCCTGGACTGTGTGTTAGTTTTTCCCTTTTCTTACTTGTGTTAATGTCTTTCTACCTGCAAATATTTCACTCAAACTGACATGGATTGTATATATATCTGTGAGGCGTGAGAGAGGAGTGATAGAATGTTGGATTCAATGGCCTTTTTCAATTGATCAGAGCTTCAATTTTGGAGTTCAGTAAATGTTGGAGAAGTTGCATGGTTGTACTGCAATGAAAATCGTACCCTTTGGCTGCTTGTGGATTGCGATGTCATGACTTTGGTTGGGATGCGACTTCCCATGGGTCGCACAGTCACACTTCATAAGAGATTGCATTCCCTGGCTACTCTTAGAGTGCGATTTTGTGACTTATGAGCTTAATAAAGAAAATTGTGACTTATGGGATTGAGAAATGTCCCTGAATCCATCTCAATAGTCATCTTCTGCATAGAAAATAGTTGTATTCACCTTTAAGAGGTCGCATTCCCTTATCTCGCAAAATAACAAATAATGATGCTCCTTATACCTTCTATATGTGTTGTTCCAGCATAACCGTCCTACCATTAGATCCAAACACCTGAAGGATCAAGTTAATTATGACTTCAATGTATAAACAAAACATGCCATCATGCAATGATATTCAAATGCCTCGAGGTTTATGTTAACTACTATTTCATCAAGTAAACAAGACGTGCAACAGGTTGTTGAATCATAACACATTTAAAATATTATTAAAAGGTTCTCAACACCTCTTATTTTAACATTGATTAATTTTAGGATCCTCTCTCATACTTTTTGTTAACAAACAATATAGCCACTACACATATGGAGTACATGACCTTTTAGTTATGCTCAAGGTGCTACTCCCACTTGGCATCTAAACACCCCGGTTGGGCTCAAAACTTTCTCTTTGACCTACGCCTTTAATAGAAACATTAAACAACATATGCTCTCCATCCCCTTGGTCATCACTGCCCCCTATGCATCATCTCTCATGTGTGTTACCTATCATGGTAGCTAACCACATGGATATAGTCCCTTATTAGCAAACAAACCTCCCATAATACTTTCTAGTGTGTTAAGTTCATTTAAATTAAGAATTAACCGTTTATTCATTTAAAAATGCACCATGTCATCTATTAAATGATCACCACATATTGAATAGTGTATCTTGTGTCAAGTTCACTTTTCCATTCGATTCCTTATAAGAGTATGTGAGGTTCATCTTGAGAGCATCTTAGTAGTGTCGGGTCAAGGAACTACTTAATGTAACTATTGCATAGTTCAATGTATACCCCTAGCATCTTCGATCAATTTCCTAAAAATGAGGTGGGATTAAAACAAGTTAGCCCTCCTATTTTCATGTGAGAACATGGAAATGAATGAATAAATAAACTAATTCACTTCAGGCGCATAAACAATGAATTATCCAAATCAAAGAACTACTAATTATATGGGTTGGTCAAGTGCACTCTAGTTTGGAGATCGACTCTGGTGCTTTAATGGAGCTATTAATTGTGTTTGTCATTGATATTTCTTGATGCCGAAGGTGATGATTCCCTCATAGAGAGCGTTCCTTGAAATTCTCATGACCATGCATTTGGAGGGCAAAGATTAATCCCAAACAAGACTTCAAAGAAGCACGTAAAGGTGACAAGCTTACAAACCCTAATGCACACATTGGGATAGGGAACCAATTTTGAAAGTAGGTGAAACATGGTGTTCAATGGTTCTTACGACAATGCCAAATAGTCCCGATGAGAATGCAGCTCTGGAGGAATCTGAATTAGCTTAAATCATGCAAGAAAATATTTTTGTGCCAATTTAGGGTGTCTCTCCAAATTGTAATATGGCCATTCATAACGAAATCGAAATTGGGATCTTTTCCACCCACACATGGTGTCACGATTGATTGAAATGCATAGGGAAAATATCTAAATGCTTGGACAAGACATCACACATCCAAAACCCTAATGGAAGGTTTGGGTTAATGCGCAGGATGGAGCATCACAAAAGAATGCAATATATATCAACGACAGGGCCTGACAAGAACAAGCCATGCATTGAATTAGCCAATGAACAACTGGAGCGTCCCTGAATGGCTTGAGGTGAGCAAATGGGGGACCCAAAATTTTAGATATGCCAAAAATTTTGGGTGGTGTTGTAGCGGTGTTGTAGCAGCTACAACACCCTCTTAGATCAATTTATCCCTAGGGGATTCAAATTATAGACAAACCCTATATTACGAGCAAATCCCCCTCAAATGTGGACATTATCATGAATATGGTCACTTTTTCTAGGGATGATTCTAAGGTTCCTAAGAATAAAGATCTTGAATCAATTGCACCATCAACAAAGCAATGGTAGACATAATGGAGAGGTGGAAATCAAGGAAAATGTGTAGATATAAATATCGAGAATACTCACATCAACAATGGAGCATCCACATTTGCTAACCCTTTAATCATTCTTCGGGATTAAGAGGGAGAAGGGTAGGATGGCACAAACCATATTTTGAATAAAGAAGCATCTAATGATGAATAGGAGAATGTCGAATATGAGTAAGGAGAAGTTAACAAAACAGGTCCACCTTAAATTATCCCTGATTAGTTGTGCATGGATCTTTCAAAAGAGCCTCATCCCAAGTCTTCTATTGCAAGAGTAGACAGATCCTCTACTTCAAGAGTCATCAACCACAAGATGGCCTAGAATTTAGTTTGGGAATATGAAGGTGGCGGTTATGAAACAAAGAGTAATAGGAAAAAGGGTTGACTTCCCAAAAAAGTAGTGTTAGGGAAATAAGCTAAGCATCACAAGAAATTCGGGAATTAACTAGTGATCACTGACACCCTAAAAATTAAAGGGGGTAAAGGAAAATAAGACAAAAAAGGACGAGTTATATCAAAAATTTCTTTATCCAGATGAAAATCCTCTCATGGAATATAAGGGGCCTAGGGAGACCCATAAAATCCCTGGAAGTAAAAGACTTGGTAGACCTCAAAAACCTTAGATCCTCTTTTTGCAAGAAACCAAGCTTGAAGAGAAGGAAGCTTTTAAAGCATCAATTCTTCTTTCAAATAGTTGTGAAGGATTGGTGAAACATTTAGAGGTGTGTTAGGAAAATTGGTTATATTATGGTTAGGTATGCATTTCAAATTGATTGAAATCAAGAATGCATAGTTTTGGATACTAGATATCCTAGAATTTAAATATACAATAGAGCATATGCCAATAATTAATATTTACCCTCCAATTTTGTATCGCGAGAAGGCATAGTTTTGGGACTCCCTCACCAAAAAAAAGAGTATGGATTTGCATACTAACTACAATATGAGGAGTGACTTCAACACATTTCTAAGAGCTACTAAAAAAATGGGATGAAGTATAGTTAGAGACCCATTTAGGGATCACATGGAAGCCATGATAGCTGATTTGGATTTGATCGATGTTCTTCCAAAATTGAGGAATTACATGTGGAAAAATCATAGATATAGAGACAATCACATTTCGATGCAATTATATAAGTACCTTATTCGTATTAACTGGATTTTGAGAGTGATGGATTGTTACTCTTCAATGAGAGCTCAAGGTGAGTTCGACCATTGTCCAATCATTTTGAAATTAGAATAGATGGAAAAACTTGATCCCATTCATTTTCATCAAAAGCCTACTTGTATCAATTGGAAGGTGTTGTGGATCTAATAATACAATCCTAGAGAATGAAAAGCGAGAAATATCAAAAAGGCTTTAAGGACATGGTTGAAGGAATTGTACCAACCGCCTAGAAAAAAGAGGTGCGAGTTATTAAAGAAATTAGAAGAACATCAATGATTGATAAGTGATGCTTATATTGAGAATTAGAAATTGGGTAAAGGAAGGTAGTTAACTAGGAAAATATTTACTACAAGCAGACAAGAAGAAGCGTTATGGTGACTCAAATCAAGAATTTTATGGCTTCAAGTAGGGGAGTAGAATACTTCCTTCTTCCTAAGCAAGCCAAGCAAATAGAATTGTGGAACAAGGTAAAATAAATTTCTCTAGAGCGAAGGTCGTGAATAACTTCCTTTGATTACATCAAGTATGAGGCATTCTATCACTTTCAAATCCTCTACCATGCATATAGAGAAATATCAATGGATCAAGTTCAAGATTTCTTGCGAGATATTCCCAAGGTGGTTTCACATTCCTCTTACTTGTCACTTATCAAAGAAATTCAAGAGGAAGAAGTCCAAGAAGAAGTATGGGAACTAAATCCTGAAAAAGTTCTAGGACCTAGCTTATTTACTATTAGATTCTTTCAATATTTTGGCTATTGATGAAGAAGTATCTACTCAGAATATTAAACAATACCCATCCGAAAAGCAAGTTGGGAGGATGTACAAATTCGTATTTCTTAGAAATATTCCCTAGAGAATCAAATCCTTTGAGTTTTTTCCACTTCTTCCTTATTTCTCTATGTAGCTCATCCTATAAGGTTTTGATGAAAACAATATCTAATATGCTGAAAAAATTAATCATTTAATTTATTTTAGAAAACCAAGGGGTTTTTATGCAATGAAGAAATATTCTTGACAATATTTTTTTGGTGCAACAGGTCATTTAGTCCATTAAGGAGATAGGTGAAGTAGGGATGGTGATCAATATGGAAATGGCCAATGATTTGGATCATGTAAATTACACTTTCATGTTTCTTATTCTTGGAAAAATGGAATTTTGTGAATATTTCATCAAATGGATTAAGGCTCGAGTATTGGATCACCCTAGAATATCCTGCTGGTCAATGACCAACCAAATCCTTTCTTTGTTACATTTGCAGGAATAAGGAAAGCATTTTCTTTATGTCCTCTTTTTTTATCATCATGGTAGAGAGTCTTAGTTGAAATTTGGAAGCCAAGAAGGAAAGTTAATGGGATTAATTATAGTTCATATGTTAAAGGGATTAATCACTATCAGGTTGTGGATGCTACCCTTTTGCTTGGAGGTGCCTCCAATATAATAGCCTCTTGATTTAAAAAAATAGATACATATATGAACTTATCTATATATGGGTCTTCAAAGGTCGATTCCATAGAGTTAGGAGTCGGAGGGGTCATCATTCACCTCAATGGAGAAGTAGAGACTCCATTTCCTAGGGCTTAGGAAGAGAAACTAATAATCAAGAATAATTTTTGGTATTTTGGAAAAGCCTCGAGATAGAAATAACAAGGTGGATCAATAATTTGGTAGTTTATTGGGACTCCATAATTGTCATTCCAAAAATTGTCAAATCTAAAGAGATGCCAAAAAATGATCTTCCTTCAATGATAATTCGAATTTGCCTACAAATTCAGTAATTCAAAAGTGTGGAATTCTATGATATCAGAAGGCAGAGTAACCAAGAGGTAGACTCATTAGAAAATCAACGAGTTGCTTTGGAACAAGGTATGATTACTCAGGTCCAATGCTCTCCTACTGTATCATTTATCCCATCTATTTGTTTCTAAATTTGCCTACTTTTTACTTGTCTTTTTATCCCTTTCCTTCACCTATTTCATGTCTTTGCAATGTTAATTTGTATCTAGAGCAACGAAGGTATATCTATTTTTCATGTCTTTGGGAAATATTAATTGATGAAGCATATTCCTAGGGGAAAGTTGCTTATGCAACTTGCTAGCGCAGGTTTCCTTGCAGATTTGAAAGGATGATGATCGGCATGCTACAATTCATCGTATGATTATTGATGAGTTGAAATGCTAATATTAGGTTGTTGGTTGTACGATGTTCAATCGATGAGGGTATGTTGGACCAATGCATTTTCTATCTTCATATTTTTTTTCTATCTCAAATGGTCATTGTGTATTTGTAGGTTGACAACTGTCATAATCTTTAGAAATCATTGATACCATTCTTGTAATATTGAAATGTATAAGTAAGGTTACAAAGGAAGCAAAGAGATAGCTAGAGACACTAGAATTCTAAGAATGTAACATCAGAATTTTCTATTTTCCTTTTGATTAATGAAATCACAATCTTCTAAGTATTAACTAATCTTCGATCTTTTTCCATAGCCATGATTAGAGAGTTGGGTCCACTCTCCTCATCAGGTGATGCTCGATTAGTGGTGTGTGTAGATTTATTTCGGTTATGATTACTTCTTTATCATTGCAACGGTTCATTAAGTTTGTGTTGTTCTGAATCCTAATTTATGTTAATTTTATTGTTGTTACTATTATTTCTTGTTCTTACACATTATTATATTATAGATTGAATTCTCAGTGCTAGGTTGGGAAACTGTGGCCTGCATAGAATTTGCACGGTATCCTTGAAATAATCAGATAAGCCTCGAATTGACAATTAATGTGGGGAATAGTGAATTCTATAATTCATATCTGAACACCAACATTTTGGCATCATTTTCAAGGAGCCTATCAAAGGCTGTAAAGCACTACCGGTATTGACCATATGACCACTGTCTCATCTTGGTTAAGTGTGGTTTTACACCACCTTCTTCCAGTTCTTGAGCATCAGATGTATAGTGATTTCCTTTTATTGTTTTCAATTTCCTTCCTTTTTATAGGAACCACTCTCTCATCATGGGTAGGGAATTTTTTACCGTGTTCCAGGTCCTGAGCATTAGATTGCTTTGCTTGGTTCAATTTCTTGTTTTTTTATTGATTATAAGAACCACTCTCTCATCCTAGGAAGTGAAGTTTTTACCTGCTTTCAGGTCTGAAGCTTAGATGTTGTGGTTTGTTTGTTTCTATTTCTTTTGTCTTATGGATTTTAGTGGCCACTCTTTCATCCTGGGAAGGGAATTTTCCACCTTGTTCTAGGTCCTAAGCTTTAGATTTTTAGATTTTTTGGATTTTTTTTTTTTTTTGCATGAATAGAGATCCAAATAAAAGGGGAAAAGGAAGACCCCAAGAAGAGGGAGGAAAGATTTTGGTAGAGTTACCTATATCAAATAAATCATTTCAAGAGTTGATTCAAGGGCATCATCAAGAGATGTTATGACGGTTAGATCTCAGAAGAAATTTTGAGGATAGTCAGTTACCAAACCGTAGCACCCCCAACAATAGAAGTTGAACTCAAGGAAGAAGAAATAGGAATCAATATCCCTATAGAAGGAGAACCTATGGAAGAAGAAATCAGGAGCAATGACTCTACATAACCCCGAGAGGAAGTAGGAACTAGAGCATCTGAGGAGCTGAGCATTACTAGCTCAGAAGAAGAAGGAGGCTTAAGGGAATTAACTTTGCCACTTGATCAAGGGAGTGCTATGAGACAAACTCAGCTACGCATTGTTGAACCATAAAAACCTATTGAGATCCTAAGTGAATATTGGAAGGTATTCATGGCTCATATAACCTCCAGGACTGAGCTCCCAACGGGAGAAATTAAAGGTGATGTACATATGAAACCTATTAATTTAACAACATTACCTAACTTCCATGGTCTTTATTCTAAAGACCCAGATAGATTCCTCCTTGAATTTGATGGTGTCCATCAAGGCTATGGTTATATTTCCAATGCTAAAATGTTGAAGATATTCCCTGCTACTTTAAAAGGAACAACCCTGAGATGGTTTATGGGTTTAGGGGGAAAATACTTTACAACATGGGATGAAATGAAGGAGATTTTCTTTGAAAATTATCAGGAATACTGCAAATCCTGAGATCTTAAAGAGGAAATATTTAAGTTTATGTAGAAAGAGGATGAGAACATGGAATAATTTGTGGAACGTTTTAAATATACTTTGAAGAGATGAGGCCATAGTACTTTGGATAAGGATATCTTGAGTATAATCCTTATCCGTGATTAAGGGAAGAATCATTGGAACTCCTGAATGTTGTGCAAAAGGGAGATATCTCGAAGGAGGATTTTGACAGCATAGGTGAATTATGTATCATGTGCCCATGTGGAGCTACAAGGAAAATGGAGGGGATATGATCTTTCAAAGAATCCAACGATGGGGTGATGAAAGAAGAAATTGGGAACCTACTCGATAATTTTAGTACTGATATTCTCAACACATTGTCCTCACAGGTGGTTTTTCTATAGTCAAAATAGAAACAGATGGAAGCTGAGAGGGTAATGGCCATTTCTTGCCCTCAATGCTAGTAGAAGCACCCACTAAAAGAATGCCTACTCAATATTGTTGAAACTTGTACAATATGTGAGTAGAGCAATTCTACCAGCACATGTCCATTTCTTCTTGGGCTAATGGTAGTGTTTCAAGAAGAAAATGAAGATGTAGATTAGCTTTGCTTCATGGGGCCTAAAAATCCATGGCAACCATGACCACAGAACATGAATCTAGCTATGTCTCAAGATATTTCTTAGGTAGTTCAATAATTTAAATTTTGGGCCATAACCTATACCATTTCCACCTTCATAGCCGCAATCTTATCAATATTTAATTCCCTAGCAATCATGATCCTCCCAACCTAGTCCAACCCCTTCATGGTCCTAGAGTTAGTGTGGACCCCCTCTTCCTACAAGTCATTTTTCCCACCCTATGCCACCATAACAATTATAGCTTCCTTTGAATTCATCCACTAGTAATCCTCCTCTTCGTCTTCAACTGCTTGTTCAATATAACTGAACATAGATAATAAAGGGGCTCAACAGGTTGAGACACTCAACCTTCCTACATATAGTATTCTTACCGTGGAATGTAATGAACAAAACCTTCGATCCAGATGGGTGGTAAATACTAGGATTTCACCGATAATTTTTAAACATATTGATGATGAAGTTCCAGAACTAGAACCTAGAAATTCCTCTAGAACAACTGAGGGTGATTCAACACAAGTTCTCATGGAACAACAACCAACTTCTAAAACAATTATCACTTCAAGACGTGAGACTAGTCCACCATATCCTAAGAGACTATCCTTGAGCAAACAAATTCCTCATCCTGAATTTGACTTTTTGGCGAAATTGCAAAACCTATTTGTCAAGATCCCATTACTTCAAGCCATGAAGGATTGTTACACAAAATTTTGTCACTGACCCTGTACTCCCTATTCATTTATCCGACAAGACCTCTACAATGAACTCTACATGCTTTCACTTCACGAAGAAACCCCCATTGTGTCCTACTTCATGAGCAAATCAATTCCCTTTTGCACCATTTCCCTAGAAACTTCTATTTTTCCTAGTTTACAAGAATGATGCTAATGACCCTGGTCTTCCCCGCACCAATGTGGAGAGATTAGCACTATCCCTAGCGTCAATCAAAGTGACTGAGCTATGTTCCAATTGCGTTGGTTGTATTATGGAATGTTTTTTAAATTAAGAGCTAACACTTCCAGCTCTAGAAGCTTTTTAACCAAAGCCTGGTAAATGGTTTGGCCGGATGTTAGAAAATTATATAGTATGGAGCAATGGGACACATAAAGTATTGCAGAAATATAAACATAGAAAACGTATAAAACAAGAGAGACACAGATATACGTGGTTCACCCAGTTTGGGCTATGTCCACCCCGAACAGCCAGTCCTTCCTTTCTATTATCTAGCAAAATGAAGAGACACAACCTACAACAGATCTGCTATAATATCCTCTGTTTTCTCTCACAGTCTCAACTCTCTGTTTCTCACTCAGAGAATACACATCTATATCATAGCCTCGATACAATGGCCTCATACAAAGAGAGGGGTTGCCTTCTATGGAAAAAAACCCTAAACTAAACATAAGTTCTACCGTCAGATCATCTGTCTAATGAACAGTCCAGATTGACTAGAAATTACTATACTTTTACAAGGCAATGTTACATCTATTTTTAGCTTCGGGGGTGCTACCCCGGAAACCCCCGCCAGGGGGCCGCTGGCCCCCGGACCCCCCAACCGAGGGGGATCAACCCCCATGAACCCCTGCAACGGGGACAAGTCCCCCCTGCACCCCCCTGCGTGGAGGGGTGTACAAACTTTCTAAGGTATAGATCCCGCTGAAACAAAGACCTCTAAATAATCATGCTCCACACCCAACACTGGATGGGGTCAAGGATGTCGGTTTGGGATCATTTCCCCTATAATGATGGAACTACCTCAAGGGATAAGACCTTCTCCCACGAGAATAGGATCCGTCTCCCATTCATTCATGCTATATAAACCTTCCTTCTTCAAGCACTTGAAACAAGTAAACAACAAAAAACAACAACCGTGATAATAGACAAATTATAATTCAACCTACTTAACAAGTTAAGAAACATTAAGCCTTGAATGTGTAAGATGAAAAATCATGTATGAAATCAATCAATAGTTGCATCTATATATATATATATATATATATATATAATATATATATATATATATATATATATATATATAATATATATAAATATTATATATATATATAATATATTGATGAGGAAGAGATTACAACCATTGTCTAGATGTTGTTGTTCTCCTCTGACAAGACTAGGTTCCCACACACTTCTGCTAGCATTCTATGATGGCCTCAATAAAAAATAGTTTTAAGGCTCTTCCCTTTAGGCTTCACTCCAAACCAAATCACACTTCTCCCTCACACAACTAGATAGCTACAACTATGAATAGCTTGATGTTTACTCCAAACCAAAATAGCACTAGCACACCAACATTAACACTAGCGTGTGCTTGGGAAGAAGGGAAGTTTATATAGCATGAATAGATGGGAGATGGATCCTCTTTTCATGGGAGAAGATCTTATCCCTTGAGGTAGTTCCATCATTATAGGGGAAAGGAGCCCAAACTGACATCCTTGATCCCATCTGGCCAAACCATTTACCAAACTTCGGTTACAAAACTTCTAGAGTTGGAAGCTTCGGGTCTTAATTTAAAAAACTTTCCATAACAAGACCAACGTGACTGGAACACAGATCAGTCGCTTTAGTCAGTGCTAGAGATAGTTCTAATCTCTGCACATTAGCACTAGCACGGGGAAGACAAGGGCCATTAGCGTCGATCTTGTAAACTGGGCAAAAAAACATTTCAGGGGAAATGGTGCAAAAGGGAATTGATCTACTCATGAAGAAGGACATAATGGGGGTTTCTTCATTAAAGGAAAGCATGTAGAGTTCACTGTAGAGGTCCTATAGGATCAAGGAATGGGGAGTATAGGGACAATGACAAAATGTTGTGTAACATATGCCCCCTAAAGCATGAAGCCGAAACTAGAGTGAGGGATGAAATGCTTTATGAGTCAGTGTGGGGAACCATAGTCTGCCATCCGAAAACCTATAAGCAAGTACAAATATATATACATAATTGAGAATGGTGTCGAATGATACATGAATTAGGGCATGGAAACAACCATCTAGAGAATGATCATGTAACTAGATCCAGGTATGGGCACAACCATTCGTCAAAGAGGATCATAGAGAAACTAAGGTATGGTTGCAACCATCCAATAATGAGAAGGATCACATATGATAACTCATGGTATGGTCACAACCATCCATCTAAAAGATACATGTATATCAACATAAGCATGTCACATCACTTCGCAACCTGGACTTTTGTGATCTGAGCCCATGGTCTTGTGCTCCAACATGACTCGATCAAAGTACAAATTCTAACATCAAATAGATGTGTTGATGTCGAACATGCTAGAAAGTCACTTGATTACCAATCAATGATGTAAACTACCAACAAGGATGAGAAAACCACCAATAATGAAAATGGTCCTCGAGGTACTATTAGCACAATCCATAGAATGTGAATATAGGAACTGAAGTCGAACACCCATGAAATCACTTGATCGAAAGCCAATGATGTGAGCTTGTCATCGAGTGCGAAGAACTTGCCATTAGGGAATTCAAGATCGACTTGGCTCCACCTCCAATTGCTCACTCTGTTCCCAAAGAGAGTGGTGATCATACTGCTCATGTTCTTCTCATCTCCTTAGATTCTCATGAATCAAAGAGTGACCCTCCCATCTCAGTTGTTCTGGAGAGTCCTTCTCCTATTACTGCAGAGCATGGGGGAAATTGTATGATAGCCCCACCAAGTAGCTATGTCATCTCATTCAATTGGGGTCCATTGACTACTTTTCGCCTCCCATCTTATGTTCCTTTCCATATCACAGTACAAGCCTATAATATGGTAGTACATGGCACTATATTAGATGAAGGTGCAATTGTTAGCATCATGTCTTCTACTACTTGGCAAGCTTTGGGTTCCCCACAACTTGTGCCTGTCACCCAAAATATGTTGGCCTTCAATAGATGAATTAGTGAGCCCTTAAGGGTCCTCCTAAAGCTCCCTATTACTTTTGAAGGGAAGACCATCTATATAAACATGATGGTAGTCCAAGGTCCTTTAGATTTCAATATTCTCCTTGGACGCGTCTATGTTTATTTCATGGGAGCTATTATTTCTTCACTTTTCTGTGTGGTTTGTTTTCCGCACGAAGGGAGAATTGTGACTATTGATCAATTTTCATTCATTGATCACTAGGCACCTCCTTTGCAACCATCATTCCCTATCATCTCTTGTTTACAAGCAGTGCCTTCCCCGCCATAGGTCAATTATGTGGCTACCCATTCCATGTCTACATCTGGTGATGATCACACAGATGGTATATTATATTATGTACTAAGGGCATTATAACTTGATCTATCTATGGTACCAAATGAAATGTATTCCTCCCAGAGCATGGCTCTTCCATCTAGTGAAGACCTCTTGGGAGCCACATTCTCCTATGGGTCATGAACAACAGTCAAGGATAGTTTGTCCCTGTGTCAACCTCGTTAAAAAATGAAACAACATGAGGATAGTTCCTGGTCTTGTGTTAACCTCATTAAAAAATGAAACAAGGAACAAGGTTAGTTCTTTTTCTTGTGTCAACCTCATTAAAAAATGAAAAAATGTGCGAGTATAGTTTGTTCCTCTATCAACCTCATTAAAAAATGAAATAGAGGGTGTGAGCATAGTTATTTGTCGTGTGTTAAGCTCATTAAAAAATGAAACAAGTGTCTCAAGGATAGTTCTTTCACTGTGTCAACCTCATTAAAAAATGAAACAACTCCCTTTTCCAAATCGAGTCTTTGATCAAGATCTCATAAAATCCCAGTCGAGTCTTTCCATGATCTCGAAAGTGAACCTTCATTCCATCCACCTAGTTGATTGAAATGAAGCTTGGCAGGCATGTACCATTAAGTTTTTATGCTAGGGGAATGCAAAGTTATACCAAGCATATTTTTTTCATTTCAAGCTTGTGTAAACATGAAATCGAATCCAAGTAGAGTTCTCCATGGTTCAAGCCTGTGTAAAAATGAACCCATGCCCGATTTACATCTCGTGATTATCATTTTGATCAACTAATTTCTACTAGATGAGCCTTGGTTGTTTTATTCCATTGCCACCATGTTTTTGGATAATCATATACTTTCACTTGGTTGTTGTTCCTTTCCTAAAGGACCACAGTGATGAGTGGTTTTTTTAGCCAACTTCTTGACCATTACATGTTTTGAGCAGTTCCTCCATTACCGAAACTAGTTTCTACCCTTTATACCACTCATTCCTCTAGGTTGAGTCACATTTTAGCTCTTTTCTCGACTCGTAAAACTCATATAAAAATATTTCCGAGTATTTTTCCCTTTGGACACATAAAAGAGAATAAAATGGGGGGTCTGCTTTCAAGCTCTTTTCAGACCCTTTAAAAATGTAGAGATAACTGAGCCCTTATCATTTTAAACTCATTAACGGATGCAAGACGTTGTGCGCCGAGTATACATTTACCCATTTTTTAGGCTAGAATGCACTATTTAGGAAAAGGTACTCCTTGACTGAAATGGTCAAGCGATTCTCTCAAGTATTATTTTCTACCTTTTCAAGCTCAAGAGACACAAACATAAGAAAAGGGACCATGCAGAGTTTTCTTTTATGTGTCTTTTTCAAACTCTCTAAACATGAAAAATATAGTTACACCTTTGTCGAACTCGTTAAAATATCAAACAATATTGGATTCATCACCATGACAAAAATGAGCTTCTCCTTCCTAGGGATCGTTACACTTACTAGGTCAGATTTGTCCAAAGGATGAACTTATAGTCCAAGCATATGTTATCCCCTTCAAGCTTGCGATTAAAAAATAATTGGGGTACCTACTAGAAATGGTGCGGGCAAATTTGGAAATCTATCAGTTGTGTCGGCAGCTCACTCTCAAACATGACACTTTTTGCTTCATGTTGGGTTGGGATGTCCTCCTTTGTATCATTGACCTTCCTGGGTTGGGCTGTTCATTTTTGCCTTCCATCTGATCTTTGCCATGTCATCATGACCACCAATCCTATGGATCTAGAAGCTTCCAAACTTCCAGTTGTGTTGTCGATATGTTCAAGAGTTGTCCCTTTGCAGTTGCATTTACATTTGATTGTTTGTATCATCCAATAATGCTTTTGCATCCTTTCACCTTGTGTCGATGATGTGGGATACATTATGGCCTTCCTTCGACACAGTCGCTTCCTATCGACTTCAACTCATTATCTGGGAGGTTGACCAAGAGAATCCCTTCTAGTACCTTAGAGTTTCCATTCCCTAATGGCATGTTCTTCGCACTCAATGATAAGTTCACATCATTGGCTTTTGATCAAGTGATTTCACGAGTGTCTGACTTCAGTTCCTATATTCACATTCTATGGATTGTGCTGATAGTACCTTGAGGACCATTGTCATTATTGATGGTTTCTCTCACGCTTGTTAACAGTTTACATCATTGACTGGTAATCAAGTGACCTTCTAGCATGTTCAACATCAACACATCTATTTACATGTTATAATTTGTGCTTTGATCGTGTCGTGTTGGAGTGCAAGACCCTAGGATCAGATCACAAAAGTCCAGGTTACGAAATGATGTGACATGGTTATGTTGATATACATGTCTCTTTCATATGAATGGTTGTGACCATACCATGAATTATCATATGTGGTCCTTCTCATTATTGGATGGCTGTGACCATACCTTGCTTTCCTTATGATCCTCTTTGACAAATGGCTATGCCCATACCTCAAACCAATTACATGATAATTCTCTGGATCACTTTGTCCATGCTTCACTTCATGTATCATTTGATAGAGTTCTCAGTTATGTCTATGTATCTGTACTTGATTACAGGTTCTCCGACTATAGACTATGGTCCCCCACATTGATTTCATCTGTCACTCTAGTTTGGCCTTCACGCTTTAGGGGCATCTATTACACAACATTTTGTCACTATCCTTGTACTCCCCTTTCCTTGATCCTAGAGGACCTCTATAGTGAACTCTAAATTCTTTCCCTTCATGAAGAAACCCCCATTATGTCCCTCTTCATGAGTAGATCAATTCCCTTTTGCACTATTTCCCCTGGAACTTTTGTTTTGTCCAATTTACAAGATCGACGCTAAAGGCCCTTGTCTTCCCTGCACTTATGTGTAGAGATTAAAACTGTCCCTAGTGCCGACCAGAGCAAATGAGTTGTTTTCCAGTCATGCCAGTCTTTTTATGGAAAGTCTTTTAAATTAAGAGTCGAATTTTCTAGCTCTAGAAGCTTCGTAATGCAAGTCTGGTAAATGGTTTGGCCGAATGGGGTCGAGGATGTAAGTTTGGGCTCCTTTCCCCTATAATGATGGAACTATCTCAAGGTATAATACCTTCTCCCATGAGAAGAGGATCCATCTCTGTTATCGGGAAATCTAGTGTCCATTTAGAGCTGCTAGTCCCACTAAGATGGGTAGCTATCTTAGAAACAAACAAACTAAAGTTACTTGTGATTTCCTTTATGAAAAGTAGATGAGGGAGAAGTAGAGAGTACCAACCTCAGTATTTTGCTTGGCTCCTTGGTCCTTTCCTCTCCCCTTTGATAGATCTTTGCCGCTTATCCCTTGCTTCCCTACTTCATAGAGCACCTGTAAAGTCAAAGCAGCATAATACTATCAAAGCACAAAGATCTACAATCATAAACAATATAGGACCAGATATATATTGACCACACAAATGCATATATCAAATCAAACATACAAGAATGTGGAGGAAAATTCAAATAGCTTTATTGATAGAAAGTAGAAGAGAGGATTACAACCCATTGATCTGACCCAGCATCATCCTCCCAGCATGAAAACCCTTCTTCACCTCACGAAAAGCTTAGATCACCCAACACTATGATGTTCCACAAAGAAACCAACAGCACTTCCTTACAAGATACAAGATTCAAGCCTTTGGATCTCTGGGATGAGGGATCCATATATAGATGTTTGCAGGTGGGTGAGTCAGCTTCTGGGATTTTGATTAGTGTCATTTCTTTGATAGTTCTCAATTCCACTTGGAGATTTCATGACCTCTTATTCATCCCTGGGCGAATTCAGAGAGGCAAGTGTCACAGGAGAAGTTTCTGGAAGATTCCATGATTATCCACCTTGCAAACTGTCTCTGTCATTTTTCTACTCTCGCTCATCACACCCTATAGAAGGACTTTCTAGTATGCATCACACTTTTTGCATGTGGCAGGTGAGATGCATCACACCCTTACCACTAAGCAATCTGTATGGTCCAGTTTTGACCAGTTCTGAGCAATTTTTCATGGAGAACTTCTGGGAGATGATGTAATCAACTGACCTTGCTCCTTTAGGGTATGAAGCAAAATTTTTTGAGACTTAGAAGCCTTTTCTTTATGGACATATGTGATTGGGGTTGCAGTGCCAAAATATGTCTATAACAGTTGCCCCCTAAAGCTTGAGGTCATAAATCTTTTTGATGTTGGGTGAAATTCTTTATCACGAGGATCCAAGGTTTTTCGAACTGGAAAGTGACCTGTGATAAGATACAATACAATACATTATCTTCATAATACTTTCATGATCTAGTTGAGGTAGGAAATCCCATGCTCAGCTTTATAAATTCATTCTTATGTACATAGGATATATTATCATCTATGTGGCAGATTGATGATTCTAGTAGAGCCATCATCCTTTGGCTTGGATGATTATCTGTGCAGCAATGATGTACATTTGATGTCTTTATTTTCCTGAATATATCGCAGCCTGGATGGATGAAACTAGATCCGGGTTCTTCAAAATCATTCAATCTTCGCCCGAAGTACAGGTCGATCCATGTGAAAAGATGTTCTGGAGTCGAACATGGAAAGACATCACCTGATTACCAGCCAATTATGTAAGCTGTTAATAGGTGTGAGAGGAATCACCGATAATGATGATGACCCTCAAGATACGATAGTACAATTCACGTGGTGTGAAAATAGGAGTTGACATCGAACACCACGCAAAATCTTTCGGTTGAAGGCCATTGATGTAAACCTGTCGCTGGAAGTGAGAAACTTGCCATTGAGGCATGCAAGCTTCAAATTACAAAAAGGGGTGTTCCTAAGTCAACTTCTTGGATAATGAGTTGATGTCGACAAGAAGTGAACCATCATAGGAGGGCCTTAATGAATCCCACATCTACGACACGAAACGGAGCAAATGATTTTGTGGAGGTGAAAACGATCTGATGATACAAGGTTCAGGGTGACGGTCATGAAAGAATGAAGCATGAAGGTATTGCAGTGAATGAGACACAAGTTGGGTTGGTGAATTCTATGAGTGACTTCTATTGAACATATCGACGACACTGAAATGGATTGGTAGCATTAACCCCAAAAATGGATGGTATAGTGGACCAATGGTAATATGACCGGTGAACGGAATAATCTAACCCGACTCAATCATGATGATGGAGTAAAAGTGTCATGTTCAAGAGCGACTTGCTACCAATAAAGTTTCTTCAAGTTTTCTTCCCAAATATTCCCCAGTCATTGCTGACCAGTACCTCTTTATTTTTGTCAAGCTTGAGGAGGATAACATATGCTTGTTCTATAATTTGCCCTTCGGGTAAACCCATCACTATGTTTTAACGAGCCTAGCGACAGTGAAACTCGCTCTTGTCTACATGGACAAGTTTGTCGCTATTGTTTTAACGAGTTTAACAACAAGGATAACTCAGTCTTTTTCAATTTTAGAGAGCCTGAAAAGAGACAGAAAGGAAACTCAAGTAATCCTTTTTCATCAAATGATCCCTTAAGTCCGAAAAAGTATAAAATAATAGGAAAGGGATGAATTTTCGATAGTTTTAACAAGCCGAACAAGACAAGCGCTCGATCATTTTGTGTAATGATCCCTCAAGTCCAAAAAGATTAAAATCTAGAGGAGGGATAGCACTTCCGATCACTTTAATGAGCTGGAGAGGTCAATTACTCGGAAATCTTTTCATATTTTACGAGTCAAATGAAAAGAGCTTAAAGGAGACTCATTTTTTGAGGAACGAGTGATATTTTTGGGTAGCAGCTAGTTCCAGGTAAGGGTTGGAACTTTCAAATCATGGCAGTGTTAAGAAGATGGCTAACAGAATCACTCATCACAGTTGTTCCTCAAAAGGGGTAAACAATCAAATGGAGGCGTATGATTGGCTAAAACAGAGTGGAGGTGATAGTAAGAACATGACCAAGGCTCAAAAGCTGATGATAATGTGTTCGCAATGGTTATTTACTAGAGGTTGGTTCATTTTTTAATGAGATTAAACTTTGATGGAACATATGCTCATTGCTTAGGTTTAATTTTTAATGAGCTTGAACTTTGCATAAAACTGCTCGGGATAATGATCATTAACATTCGATTCACCGTTAACACTATGTTCTTTTGACAGTCATACTACCTGTTCAATTGCTCCATCAAACTAATTAGAAATGAGCATACATGCTTTAAAAATCAGTTAAAACATTAATACTCTACTCGAATTACGTGAAAAGTAACTTAAAAGTAGTTTTTACCCCTCATTTTACCATTTCATTTGAATATGGGTTTGTTGGAGCTCTGGAGGTGTTTTCCCCCTTGATTTTCATCAGTTGATTCTGAGAGATTCTGTGGATGATTTTTGGTGCCATCTAGACCAGGTAGGAGCTAAACCTAAGCTCTTCAATTGCATTCTTTCCTTTTTGAATTCTGAGCATGTTTTCCTGGTTTTCTGAGCCTGTGGAGTTTTAACAATTCGTTCTACCCCCATCGCACCTAGTATACATCAAAAGGTGCAATGCATACTAGGCTAGCCATTGGCCAGTTAGTATGCATCTCACCCAGTACACAGCTGGGGTACGATGGGCACAAGGAGGAAAACTTTAGCACTGATTTTTCATGGAAATTTTGCATGTTTTTTGCCAAATTAGGATCCTAATTCTTCTCTTGTTTGTTTTTTAGAGATTCATCACAGCAAAATGGTTGTTACATGGTGTGAACGTGAGCATGAAGAAGAGGACATGGTTTCCTTACATGATCTGGGTATGGTAACTGCATTGCAGAACTGTGGTTTGCTCAAGTTCTTCCACATATCTAGCATGAGGCAACAAATCAACTTGTTGCAATATTTCCTCGATCCATGGGATCCTACCAACCAAGTGTTCCAAATCAGAGACAAATCCATCCCTTTGACTGTTGAGGACATCTACTTCTTGACCAGTTTATCAAGGCATGGTGCCCCTCTTTGACTATTAGGTTCCGCCCGTGGGGGCGAATCCGTGAGGGATTATATTTGCCAATATTGTAGAGAAGGATCTCAGCCAAGCAAGGATGGAAAGATCAATATCTGAGATGTCACTGACCAGTCCTTGAGGACCATTTTATTCACCTTTGCTAGATTGGCTAGTAGCGTGGCCCTTCACTTGGCCAATAGGTCCTACATGCAGTACGCCTCGGAATGTCTTGAACCAAAGTTATTCAACTGGTGTGATGTAGTACTTTCGGTGATAAAAGAACAACTTACCAAGGTGAAAAATGGAAGATCCAAGAACTTTGGCTATGGTTCTATTCTGACCGCTTTCGCCTTGGAGAAGATCCCACTGATGTAGCCACAGTACATTTCACTCAGTTTGCCATCACCGACTGAGCCACAAATGCAGAGATGGGTTGACCTTATGGCTTAACATGCTGGTTAGTCACAGGTTTCTTTCTCTGATGCCTTTTTTGAGTGGTTCAACCATCAGCAAATGGTTTATGCTGAGTGTCTATATGCTGGTATGGATTTCCGGGGTGACCCAGATTTGGCGTTACTTGCTGGCGAGCAGTGGGGTGTTATAGGTAAAATCTCTCACCACATCTCTATTTATTACTTTTATAATGTTATTATGCTTTCTTTTAAAAGTTTATCAAGACTAATCAAAACTCACATGTTCATGCAGATATCGGACCAGTGCGACCAGAAGTGCACCTGAGAGTAGCAGTTGTTGTTCCAGTAGGAGAGGTTGTAGGGAGGGTTGTCCTTTGCGATCTGGATGTGGCCGAGACTCTTACAGTATTGTAAGATTAGATTGAGGGTCTCACCCTTGGTATTCTGAATGTGAGGACCGACGAGCTTCCTCTGAGATTACAGTGGCATACCACTAGCGTGCTGAGTTGATGGACTAGGCTCTTACGCATGATTGCACAGGCGGTGACTTGTTATCACCAACACCATTAGACTAGGGTGCCCCCTAGCATTTTGAATTTTTGGGTCATATGACTGATTTTGTCTTGGACATAGAACACTATGTACAAAATATAAACAGTTATATATATTTTTGATTTTCAGAGCTTTATTTTGGTTAAGTTATATGGTCCTGATGCAAATATTGATGAAATGCTTTCCTTTTATAAATGTTGCAAATATCTATCTAACATGTAATTTGCTAATGAATTAGTTAATGTGTTTAAGTTTCTGGAAATGTGTTGATATTAAATAGAATCAAATTGTCTTTCAAAAATATTGACCCTTAGGAACATACGATAGATAGCTAGATTCCGCACGAAATAGATGTTGGTAAGCTATAGAATGACAAGTTGTGAGTCTAGCCTGATGATAAGTCAGCGTACGCCATGCATGATGGCATTAGAGAGGAGTTCTATCAACACACTGTATTCAGCGATTTTGTTCATTGATTGACCAGTACACACTTCTCTGAAACTCACTAACTCACTGCTTGGATCAAAGATGGCCTAGGCCGCAGAAGATAGGTTCCACGAACTACGACTTGCTCTGTCGGCATATCCAACAAATGACTCCAATAGGTTCGACATTTTCAACAAATGTAAAAGTGGATTACCTAAACAAAACGATTACTCTTAGTGAAAACAAAAATGTAACAAAATCATATGAAGAGGTTACTATGTTGAGTCAAGCATAGTAACGCTTAAGGTACAATCCGTTTCGGGGTCACGACAGTGGAATCCCATCATAATCCATTAACTCGTAGGCTCCTTTTGCTAATACATGCTTAACAATATAGGGGCATATCCATAAAGATTGGAACTTACCTGCTCCCAATTTATCAGACTCCTGGTCGTAAAGTAAGACCAGGTCACCTTCTGAGAAGACACGAGGTTTGACACTCTTGTCAAACTGTGCCTTGAGTCATTTCTTATGTTCTTCATTAGCCAAGGCAGCATCACGACGGGTTTCATCCAGTTTGATTAATTCCAAGAAACAATCCTCCTCTTCTGAAGTTCCAAGGAGAAGGTCAATTGCAAGCTTGAGGGACAAGATTTCGCATTGAACAGGTAAGATCGCTTCCAAGCCATACACCAGCTGGAAGGGTGTGAACTCTATCACATTCCTCACCAATGTCTAGTATGCCCAAAAGGCTGAGTACAGGATTAGGTGCCAACTCCGTTTATGGACTCCAATCATCCTTTACAACATGCGTTTCAGGACTTTGTTGATTGCCTCAACTTGCCCGTTAGCTTGCGGATAATACGGAGTAGAGCTATCATGAGACAGACCTAATTTGGCAGCCAACTCAACCATCATGTGATTTTGGAAATGCGATCCATGATCTGTGACTATAGCTTGTGGAACACCGAATCTGGGGATTACAGGACTAGAAAAGAAAAGAGCAGCTATTTCGCCACTATTGTTTAGTGTAGGCATCGCCTCGACCCATTTCATAAAATAGTCAAATGAAACTATGATATACCCATGCCCCCCAGCCAAGGTGGGGTTACATGTCATGAAATCTATGCCCCATTTGGCGAACGGCCCAACAACAACTACTAGTTGTAGAGGTGCAGGTGGTATTCTGGTTTTGAAGTTGAAAATTTGACAAGCATGGCAACTTCTGACTGCAGTTATGCAATCCTTGAATATTGTTGGGCAGAGGTATCTTGCTCATAAAATATTTTGTGTCGTAGCATAACCAGATTGATACCACCCACACCCACCTGAATGACAATCATTCAGGATTTTTTCGGCCTCCTCATGGGTGAGGCACCTTCACAGAACTCTATCGATACCATGACGGTAAAGTGTATCACTGATGATCATGTAGTCTTTTGCTTGGTATCGAGTACGTCGTTGTTCTGAGCAAGAGGTATTAGACCTATATGTTTGGGTCTAGAGATAGATGATTATATCTCCATACCATGGATCGCTTGAAGATATCAGAAACAAAGATTCATCCACAATTGTTGCTTTGGATGTTGAATCGTTGGATGATGATTGGAAGTCACATAGTAACTCCACGAAAGCTAGGGCTTTCTTTGATTTGGATTTTACGAATTCTAGATCAAAATCTTGCAAAATTGCTATCCATTTTGAATATTTTCCGCCAAGCAACTGTCGCGACAAGATGTAAGTAATGGGATTGCAATCTGACAAAATGGTAGTTTTTCAGAAGAGGACATAGTGTCGAAATCTCTGTATCACTTGAATAGCTACGAGAGCCAACTTTTCAACATAGGAGTATTTGCTTTTTGTATCATTTAAGTTTCGACTTAAATAATAGATAGGATGTCCGATTCCATTGTCTTCTTGAACTAAAACCATTTCGATGGTCATATCTATTGTAGGCAGATACAGGTTAAAGTCTTTTTGATAATCAGGAGCATACATTAATGATTCTTTTATTAGGGATTCCTTTAGAGCATCAAAGGAAGGTTGCGCAACCTGATCCTAGTTGAAGGGTACTTCTTTTTTTAATAGACGCATATAACCTTTAGCAAGTTCAGCGTAATTTGGAATGAACCTCCTTAGAATGTTTGCTTTCCCTTGGAATTTCTAAATCTAAAGCAAGTTTGAAGGTGGAGGAAAATCGATGATTGCCTGAACCTTACACGGGTCGTAACAAATCCCGTCCTTTGAGATTACAAAGCCAAGTAATGACCAAAACCAACACAAAACACACATTTGTGTGGATTGAGTTGTATTTTGTAGTGTCAACAACGTAGAAATAATGCTCTCAAATGTTGCGGATGATCGGTCCGCTTTCGCGAATGAGCTGAAAGATCATCGAGGTATGGTTGAATGATGTTCCTGATGTCATGGAAGGCATAATTCATTGCCCTCTGAAAGGTTTCCCCTGCATTGTTTAAACGAAAAGGTAGCTTGCAATATGAGAATGTGCCTCATGGACAAATAAATGCAGTCTTTGACTGGTCCTGTGGGTAGATATTTATTTGATTATACCAAGAAAATCCATCCATAAACGAAAAGATTTCGCATTGAGTGCATTAATCAATTATCTAGTTGATGAAGGGCGTAGGGTAGTTTTCCTTTAGACAAGCTTGATTTACATCCCTATAATCAACGCACACTCTAATCGTTCCTTGCTTTTTCATCAGAGGAACAATGTTCGATACCCAATCGATTAGAGGAATCACGTAAATGAAACCAGCATGGAGAAGTTTTTCAACTTCTGCCTTGATGGCAGCGGCTTTCTTCGGGTGCACCTGCCGAAGCCTTTGTCTTATTGGTTTGACATCTGGATACATCTTAATTTTCAACTATGCTCGAGTCAATGCCTGGCATTTCCTCATATGACCAGGCAAAGAAATCTTTGAAATCGCGAAAGAGAGTGTAATATAATTCCAGTTCTAAAGAAGAACAAGATTTGCCAACATGAATATTCTCTACAACATCTGGTTTGGTCGAGATATTCATGGTGATATTTTCTTCAATATTGGATAGGTTTCACTTGAAATCCATCGTATTTACAGTATTTGATAGGAAATAAAAAACTAAAGGATGATTAAGGTCGTTGGAATAGTCTTCATTGTAATCTAGAAGATGGGAATGATGGTGGTAATCTTCCCATGGTGTCCCCTCTATCATCATTGATTGAACAATTTCTATCTGTAGAATGTACATGCGACCAAGGATCTGAGGAGGTATTATATTCCTTAGAACTTTCTATCCAAATGCTTGATGAGCGCTGATTTGGGTTTACCTCCCACGCCGAAAACATTGATTGCTACAATATTTCTATTACGCTTGGCGGCAATACTTGGTGATGATCCATGCTAACATCGTTTTCGGAAATCTTCTGAATAGAGGATACCATATTGCAGGTTCCCACCGTGATCACTTCCGTCAGATTGTTTGGAGGAGGTAGGGAAAAAGTACCCATCAATGTAGGGTCTTTTAGTAGGCCTATTCCAATATTTTGAAGCAACTGAGAGCTTTCGTGGATCATTGGAATGCTTCCCGTAACTTGTGAACTGTTGGGGAGAAATGTTTGCTGGTCAACGATTGTAATTCCTCCTTGGAAAGGAAATGCAATCTTTTTGAAGTATGTCGACACAACAACAACCATAGTATAAATCCAAGGCCTTCCCAGTAAGATGTTGTAATCAAGGTTTCCGTCGATAACTTCAACATCAATTTCTATTGTTTGTCCCCCTAGTTCAACCTGCAAGTTACTTAAAATCTCGTATGGAGTGTATGTCCATCCATCAAATGCTTTTAAAGTCATTGACGATCGTGACAAGGGTGGTGAACCTAAAGTTTTCCAGCAACTCATTAACATAATACATGTAGATGCCCCCTCATCAATAATTGTTCGATGAACAGTATTGTTGAGGGCTTTCACTTGAATGAGGAAAGCGAGTTGAGCTGGTAACTGAGGTTCATATCCTTTATGATTAAAGATCACAGGATTGGAATTCTCTAGGTCAATCCCACCTATTGCTAATAATAGAGACTACATCTGGGAGGGGCAATTTTGCAGCACCTCAAGTGACAACATAGCGGACGGTGATTGGGCCAGGTCCTCTACTATATTATAATTCTGTGCTACTATGGCACAAGGATTAAATGTCAATTTGTGTACTACTCCCTTTGGCAGCTTTATCGTTAGCTTAGGAATGATGGGTGGCACAAATTTGGTTGAAGTTGTTGTTGAACTACTAAGTTGATCAATAGCCTCGTTGTCCAATAGCTGTGGATTCCCGTAATAATTATTCCTTGTCGATATCAAAGCATCATTTTGCTGTTTTGAAATGGACAACATAAGCACTTGGGATGGGGAAGCATTGTCACTAGCAACCAGATTGGTTCCTGGGATTGGAAATGGATTAGTCAATACTGATGATGTTTTTAAATTCTTAAAGAACTTCTTAAGCTCAGCTTTATGTGGACAATCTTTCGTCTAATGATCCTCATCGCATATAAAGAATGGATGACTAGGCTTCCTTTCTCCAGAAGGGTTTGCAGGAGATTTTTCAGGAGATGACTCATCCTGTTTCTTCTTTTTCCCTTTATTTTTCTTCTTTCCCCCTCGTTTCTTTGGTTCTTTGCCTTTTTCAGTCGACACGGCATTAACCTCTGAGGCAAGAAGTTCCTCATTTGCATTTTGACTAGAAACCGTAAGGGCTTTCTTTGATGTAACCTTTACGGCTTTTGTGCTAGTCGTACCTATCATACCATCATTGGCATGAGAGTCTTTGTTCGATTTAGGAGGAGGAGGAATGGAAAATGGTCTAGGAGCATTAGGGATTTTGTCGTAGAGCATGCCAGACTGAGTATAGATCAAGTCTAGATATTGCGCACGAGTAATGACTTACTCTTCAGTGACGACTCCTCCCTTTGCCACATCTTCTATAATAAAAGGTAACAATGGCTTAATAAATCATTCAGCTAGCAGCTGATGAGGAACATATGTTTTTACCATTCTACGATGACGTAGCCACTCATGAATATGATCAGATATGTGAGTGGCTGTCGTTTGCTTGAAATTGGTAAGAAGCTCCGTTCCTGTTTCGTACCCTATTGGTAATTGAAAATGTGTTAAAAAGGTTGTGGCAAGGGTGCTGAAGTTATCAAATGAAGCTCTAGGAAATTCAATGTACCATTTTGCTGCCGGACCAGTTAACGTTCACTGAAAAAGGTGAAGCCTAATCGAATCATCATTGAGAGTGTTGGACGAACACCACAGATGAAAGGTCATCACATGATTCGATGGGTCTTCACCCAGATTTCCATTAAATTTAGAATTATCTAATTGAATTTTATGAGGAATCACCGGCCACCAAGGGGCATAAGCAATTGGATCATTTGTTAGCTGATTTAGATCCATTAACTCTAAAGTTGCCACATAGGGCAACTGTTGATTCAAGTTCGGTGAAGCATACCAAGGACAAGATTGGATCGCCCAAGCAGTGGGTCTTTGCATACCAGCATAATGCATTTGATGCTGATAACTCTGGTAAGGCTGGTGGGCATAACCATTATGATATGATTGATGTTGACCGTTTTGAATATACGGCTACCCATTACTCACAAAGCTTTGTTACTGAGGTCCTCGGTAAGCTTGTTGGAATTGCGATTGCTGATATTGTACCAGCCATGGTTGTGAATCCATTTGCTCTTATCCAATACTAGATGTCTGACCAAGATGAGGGGTAATAGTACCCATTTGAGCCTGGGTCACTCTAGTTAAGGAGCCACTAATTGGGGATTGTGGTTGTGTTGTGGAGACAAGAGGTTGTTGTATTACGACCTGAGAAACTTGAGGTTGGCATACAACAGGAAACACTTGTACTTGTGACACCATCACAATGGCTGATGTAGTGGGGATATTTGACACAGGTAGACTTGGTTGCATTGAGTATGCAACTCTTGGCTGTCGAGGCAGTATTTGCACCCAACCACTGGATGTAATTCTAGCATGACCCGAATTTTGTTGTCAACTCTCATATGGTTGTTCTCCCGGAGGGAACAATGAAAGGGCATATTGTCCCTCATATGGCAACAATCCAATGTTCAAAGGTAAGATGGGCCTCGGGAGACTGGACTGCCCAAATTGACACTATTGTGAAGGATCAATTTGCTGAGACTCAACATAAGAGATTCCAGATATTATTCCAGACGAACAAATGGGAACAGACCATACTGTCGAAACAATCCCTGGGTGGACTCCATCCAGCGGTTGAGAGCTAGTTGGGACAGATGGTACACCAGCAAACATTGTTGGAGTAGCAACAGGAGGTTTTGTTGCTACTACGTTAGATGACACAATCCTGGATGTCGATAGTTGTTTAGACATATCGAGTCTATCCAAAATATTTCCTAGTGATTCTACAGGAACTTGCGATGAAGGGAGACTAACTTCTGACGAAGAAGGATATAGGGTGATCCCAGCTCCAAAATGCGATGGAGTACTGGATGGAAGATCCTCCACAATTGCTTTTATAGCAATCAATCCAAGTGGGAGATTTAGACCGTCAGGACCGTAAAATATTTCTGGTGTCGAAGAAGGTATAGTCTCTGCAGCGATAGATATCGAAGGGATAACACCTTCCGAATAAGCTGGAGATGGAGCCGGTTTAGGAATAGAAGTGTTTACCATTACACCAAGATCAGTTCTAATGTCCTCTTGTGACTGCGGAACTTCTTCTATAGAGGCGGGGATACCAAAAATGGTTGGAGTAACTGGAGTCTCTAAGGATGTTGGAACACAAGTTCCAAGCAAACCAGGGGATTTTGATCCGGTTAAATGAGTTTTCTTGGTCTGGAATAGTTTCGTTTCTAGAGTCAAAGATGGTTGACTCGTTAGTCTCTGCGAATGACAGGGTTTCGATTGAATTTCTTCCACGATTTCAGATTACTTGATCAACTCAAAATAACAGGGAAAGTGTGATTCCGAATTAAATGAATTTTAGACACTTTGACACAACTTGCTTTTTCAATTTTTAAGAGTTGAGAAAAAGCTAAATATGACTCTAGTCGCCTTCAATTTTTAATGAGCCTAAAGTGACAAGTGCTCAGATGGACCTTTTTCCTTTAAGGAGTCTGAAAAGGAATGAAAGAGACTACTCTGGAAATCTAAATAGAGGGATTACCAAACCAATTGCAAAAATAGAGAATACATTTTATGGTACGACAGTCAATCTTCCTGAATGTTGTGTTCAGTGCATTGCGATTGATAGGGCGGCAAACACGGCTTCCTAAGGATGAAGGATGTAGCCTATTGTGGTCTCCCAATATATACTCGATGGTACGTGGGAGCACAAGTCTGTACTGGCACTTGTCATCTCAAAGAGGAGGAATCACCCAAGCTATGATGAAAGTGACAGTTACCAGACTTTACGATGCCAGAATACGTCTCTAGCCTAGACTTCTAAATGTTGTGCATTAGGTTCCAAAGCGTTTTTATGTTCATTGAATTTATTTTACAGTTGACCTTTCTTAAGAAGTTTTCCTTTAAGGTTCACTGTGTGATGTAGATATACAATTCCTGAAAATGAAATATAAGATGATAAACAGTCATTTACTCTTATTTTTGCAATAAAAATCCTAGCTACTACGGAAAGAGAAGCAAAATTCTTTCAACATAGAGCAGAGAGCACACACTAGATGCATTGTCCTAAATGAAAATCAACTAGAAGTCTAAATGCAAATGTACATGCATGTATTTGTTTTCCGCTTTCTTAATATGTGAATGACAAAAATAATGCTAAGTACAAATCTGAATTATCTTTTCTTTCAAAGCGATAGTACTAACAATTTTCTCTTCAAGATACGAAAGGAAGACAAAGGAGACACTTTCAACTTCAATTTGAAAACTACTTTCGACACTTGAAATACTATCAATTCAAATCGAATATAAGAGTAACAGTGTAATCGACCATCAACATAATAGGATTCTTTTCTTTGACTGAAAACGACACTTATGACACTTGCAAATCAAAAGATGATAGTTCAATTAAGCTACTTCCTTGTAAAGGAGAACTGTAAATGGCAAAAAATACATAAAAACATTTACAATTATTTGTACAATGGAGGCTGAATGATGCAAACGAAGGGAGTTTCAACAGCGGTATATGAATCATAGATAGCAAAACTCCCGAATAAAGCTCAAGAGAGTGAAGAAAAACCAAAATCTGGAGGCAGAAATAGTATTATCTGATCATCACACCTATAACATAGGGACACAGGGGTGCAACTCACCTACTGCACATGGGAGGTACGATGCATCCAGATTTTCAAAAGGAGACAGTGCGATGGTCCAGGGACGAGACTTTAACTTGGTTTTTGGTCACAATTTGTAGCTTAGTTCAGGGATTTAGGTTGAGCTAGTGATAGTTAGTAAATACAAATCATAGGGGATTATCTAATGAGGTTACTTGAGCCACCACTAGGGCAATTAGGATGTTTTCAAATCAATTGTTCATTTTATAAACAAAACCCGAAGATGGACTGAAGCAGCATTGATCTACTTTAAACTTGCATAGAAAATGCAGTTCGAAGGCTAGCTGGCTTAACTTCAGGCTCCGTCTGTAGTTTATAAAGCAAACAAATGTAGACAAGTAAACAATCTATTCGTCCCTAGTGGAGTCGCCATTTTGTTATTGGGAAATCTAGTGTCCATTTAGAGCTACTAGTCCCACTAAGACAGGTAGCTATGTTAGAAACAAACAAACTAAAGTTACTTGGGATTTCCTTTATGAGAAGTAGATGAGAGAGAAGTAGAGAGTACTAACCTCAGTCTTTCACTTGGCTCCTTGCTCGTTTCCTTTACACTTTGACGGACCTTTGACACTTCTCCCTTGCTTACCCCACTTCAAAGAGCACCTATAAATTCAAAGCAGCATAATACTATCAAAGCACAGATATCTACAATCATAAACAATATAGGACAAGATATATATTGACCACGCAAATGCATATATCAACTCAAACATACAAGAATGTGGAGGGAAACTTAAATAGCTTTATTGATAGAAAGCAGAAGAGAGGATTACAACCCATTGATCTGACCCAGCATCATCCTCCCAGCATGAAAGCCCTTCTTCAACTCATGAAAATCTTAGATCACCCAACACTATGATGTTCCACAAAGAAACCAACAGCACTTCCTTACAAGATACAAGATTCTAGCCTTTGGATCTCTGGGATGAGGAATCCATATATAGATGTTTGTAGGTGTGTGCATCAGCTTCTAGGATTGTGATTAGTGTCATTTCTCTTATAGTTCTCAATTCCACTTGGAGATTTCATGATCTCTTACTCATCCCTGGGCGAATTCAGAAAGGCAAGTGTCACAGGAGAAGTTTCTGGAAGATTCCATGATCATCCACCTTGCAAACTATCTCTGCCATTTGTCTACTCTCACTCATTTTACCCTACAGAACAGCTTTATAGTATGCATCACACTTTTTACATGTGGCAAGTGAGATGCATCGCACCCTTAGCACTGAGTAGTCTGTATGGTCCAGTTTTGACCATTTCTGAGTAGTTTTTCATGGAGAACTTCTGGGAGATGATATAATCAGCTGACGTTGCTCCTTTAGGGTATGAAGCAACACTTTTAGGGACTTATAAGCCCTTGGTTTATGGACATATGTGATTGGGGTTGCATTTCGCAAATATGTCTATAACAATCTCCCATTCATTCATGCTATTTAAACCTCCCTTATTCCCAAGCACATGCTAGTGTTAATGTTGATGTGCTAGTTCTATTTTGGTTTGGAGTAAATAGAAATCTATTCATAGTTGTAGCTATCTAGTTGTGTGAGGGAGAAGTGTGATTTGGTTTGGAGTGAATCCTAAAGGGAACAACCTTAAAACTATTATGGATTGAGGCCATCATGGAATGCTAGCAAAAGTGTGTGGAAACATTGTCTTGTAAGAGGAGAACAACAATGTCAAGAGAATGGTTGTAATCTCTTCTTGATTCAATATATATATGCAACTATCGATTGATTTCCTACATGATTTTTCATCTTATGTACACATTCATGGCTTAATGTTTCTTGACTTGTTAAGTAGGTTGAATTACAATTTGTCTGTTATCACGGTTGTTGTTTGTTGTTGTTTACTTATTTCAGGTGCTTGAAAAAGGAAGTGAGAGATAAATGGAGTGAGTAAGCAAGGGCATCATCAAACAAGATAAGAATACTAAGAGGTAGGGCCTCTTAATTGGTAACCTAAGGAAATCTTCCATATAATGTAGCAGTTGTGGCTAGACCCATTATCGGCTAGAGGAATTTGTTTGTGTTCGCACTTATAATTTTACTTCACCACAAGAATGCAACAATTTATGCCAAAACAATCAATCATTTTTTTCAAATAAGCCTGGGAGAAATCCAAGGGATCCAACCATTATCTATGTCATGGGGAAATTATCAAACACAATGTTGGGAAACCCTACACCTGTTAAATATGGAGATCCAGGTAAGCTAATTCTTATAGTAAATATTAATGGAGTGGATATCCCAAATGTGTTGGTGGACCTAGGTGCCGCAATTAATGTTATAACATCATCAAATATACTCACCCTACGATTACTTGATCTTAAACCAACTCATACAGATCTAGAAATTGTAGACCGATCCACTGTATCACTAATAAGGAAGTTAGAAGATGTGGCTACCTTTGTAGATTCGTGGTAATAACCTGTTGATTTGTTGGAATTGCATACTCAATCTCTAGTCGAGGGACATCCTTTGATGGTACGAATACCTTGGCTTATGACCGTAGATGCTTATATTGGTTTTCGATTGGGAAACATGGTAATATTCGATGGGGAAATCACAAAGAACCTTATCCTTTACCACCCTGCAGAATCGTATTCATCAGTTAAACCAGGATTTACCTTAATATAAAAATATCCACCTATGTATGAGCCTAAGCCTAAAAATGAAGATATTAGATGAATTCTTACCATTGGTGAAGCTCTTTGTTTTAAGGATGAAACATAATTTTGTAGTGTTTTCTTCTCAAAAGTGTACAAAAAGAAATCACCTAAAACTATGGATGACAAACAGTCTCAACAATATAAATGGCTGCTAAACATTGTAGATCTGCAGCAAATGATAGAAACAAAACATGCCAAAGCACTGATCTATTCCATAGTCATAGTTAAACAACAAAATGAAATAGTAATAAATGTGGGTATCTCCAATAATCCAATGGAAACCAAATATATAAAGAATATATTTTATTAAACAACACATGTGAGGGGAGCAAATAAATGTTACCAGTCCCCCTCTATGGGATCGATTCTTCGCTATCCTCAAATGTCTTCATCTTTCGTAATGTCTCTCTCCTCTACAATGTGTAAATGCAACAAATAAAATGTTTGAGCTCAATGGGATCTCAAATGGAAAGAAAAATAGTGTGTGACAATGATAATAATCAGAGTTACAGCAGTGAGTGCGACAATGAAAATAATCAAAAGTGAATAATGAATGGAAAACCCTCCTATTTATATCAAAATATTAGGTTATCCTCAAATAATGCGCAATGATAAAATATTATTGGCCTCATTCTAGAAATAACCCCTTGGAATATTTTATTATATTTGGTTAGGAGGAAAAAGGTATTTAAACTTTTATTTAGAAATAATAAATAAATAAATGATTTATTTATCATCTCAAGAAATATTGTTAAGGAATAATAAACAAATAATGATTCATTTAATTATTCCTAAGGGACTTAGTCTAACTTGATAGGGAATACGAATTAATTAGTGCTTAATTAGTTATTTATACAGAAAAATAAGATAATTAATGATTTATCTATTTATTTCTCATAATTGGGTCAAATGTGACAAGGAATATTAATTAAACAATGGTTTAATTAATTATTCGTAGAAGATAATTAAATAAATAGTGATTTATTTAATTATTCGTCATGGGTTTAATGATAAATGACTTAACAAATATGGTTTATTAAGTAATTTATAATAGTGAAAGCAATTTTATTATGGTAAAATTGGTAGTACATGGTGTACTTTGATCCATCTAGTAAATTATGTCTACATGATTAATTTTTTGTGATAATAGATTGCCCCCCAATGTATGGGTGTTACGAGAAAAACGTATGATTGGAGTACGGTGTAAAGACACAATCACTAGACAACAAAGTGGAATCAGAGAGAGAGAGAGAGAGAGAGAGAGACCAATGTTGCTTAATCAAAAGAGGATAGTGACAAAGGGGGCAAGACTAATGTAAGTCTCCGTTTATGTTGTGGTACTGAATATCAGTGAGGTGGGGGAGACATACCTATACCTGCCGAGATAACTTAGTACAAAAATAATGATGTTCCCAAAAGCATGAAAGTGACCGATATAGTACATGCTGAATGGTACATGACATGCTGAGATAAATCATCCATAAAATAATACAATGTGTCCCATATACATAATGAACTTGGTATAACATAAGCCAGGACTGAGTATAATAATATCTGAGTACATGATATATAATGGCCCTTCCATCAAAAAATGTGTGGGAGGGAGGGTAAAAAAACTAAACAAGGCCTGCTGAATAGGGAAGGGATCTGCAAAATTGAATGGATCATCTGAAGGAGACATGCATGATATGAACAATGCAAGTGGTAGGAACTGAAGCCATCAAATCTGGGGAACTGCATCTGGGGATGTAAAATAATTTGAAGGCATATGGGCATGTGGGGGCATACCTGAAGGATGACCCCCTCATGATGTAGGAAACATCTCACACATACCCGAGAAACACTGGTACAATTTGATGTATCGTTGGACTATCAAGTGTATGAATCAGGAGCATGAAACAACCAGCTTAAAGGTAAATAATGAGTCCTTCTATTCAATCTGAGGCACTAAACAAGAATGGAAGCTAGAACCAAGATACACGGCCCTCTAGATCATTGTTCTGGAATACATGTGTTGATGTCGATAGAATAAAGCCCACCATAGGTAAGGAAATGAGGTTCCTCAACTAAGGGATAAGGGGAAATAGTAATGTGACTGATGGACTAACACCAGCGAAAATGGAAGAAATGGGACCGAGGGATAAACATATGACTTCCCTTGTCAAAGCATCAAGTGCATAGTTGACCTGGCACCGACTGACTTAAATCCGGAGGGTATTGGGGACAGTACGAAAAGAGTCCAAAATGGGAAACACATGATGAATGGTATGAAAACATGGATGGAATACTATGAAAAAGATTCTATGGATGCAAAGGTAACTCATTGCGGATGCTCTAAATAAGGGTGACTTGATGACATTGCCACATAGAATAGGCTCAATGAGGACCATGAAAACATGAGTGAATGATGGTTACTCATGATGAAAATAGTCACATGAGATGAAAAGCATTAAGGGGAGGTGGTCCCTAAGGTACAAGTGTCTCATGTGAAGAAAGTCTATTTTGAGAGGCAACGAAGTGACCCTTCTTAGAAAAATGGCTTCTCGGTGAAGTGTCAAATCATCAAAAAATAAGAAAGACCCATTATAGTGCCCAATGAGAGATTTCTAATGGTGTTGGTGGTTTATCAAATGGAGCTATGGTTTTTCCACAATGTGTAATAAACAAAACTGTGGGTTTTCCTATAAAAGGGTGATTTCCCTCCGATTTGAGAGGAGGAGAAGGTCTTAAATCTTATGGAGATCATAGTGGACAAACAGGCCATTGGAATCAAGATCTACAAATTTCATGCAAGTGGCCTTACTTGTCTAAATATGGCCTCAATTCTTCTTAGAATGATGGCTGCTAGTGAAGGAGTAAGGAAAGAGGAAAATGAGAATGAATTACTAGCGAAGGTCTAGAATCATCCTCACCCACTAAGTAAAACATGGGGACTATGTGTACATAGTGTAAAATATTTGAAGATATGGTATCAAATGTATACAACATGTGATATGCATACGGCTCATTGGAGAGGTCGGTAGGAAAAACTATCCAAGGAATGTGAGGATAAGCAACTATAGCTGGATCGAGTGGGATACTACTCGCACACATATGTGATGGAACAGACTGATCTAGTATGAAAAGGTGGTGATGATGCCCCCTAGCAGGAGGAGTTTGTAGAGCGACATTATGTTTCGAGTGCTAGAGAAAGGGATTTAAGAATCTAGGCCCAACTTGGCATGAGATCCTCCAAAGAATGATAATGAGATGTAGGGGTCTATGTTCCCCTAGTATGTTATGGGTGTACTTGATGTATTTAGAGTGTTGGTCTCCAAATATGGAAGGAAGTATGCATGATGGTGCATATCGTCCCAAGGATAATCAGGGGTAGTCATGGCTTCCATGATGTCCTCATTGTAATGGAGGATGGGAAGACTGGAAGAATATTGACTACATGATGTGGTGGTAGGACTTGGTGCATCATCTTGAGAGAGAAGGTACACATATGCATCATCTTGAATGGTATATGATGAGCTAGTAGATGGAAGATCTGTGGATGTCGAGACCTGGGATTCTCCCGAAAGAGGTTTGATAGAAGCACACATAGAAACCTCAAAAATATTTTCCTGTGAGGAACTCAAGGATGACGACAGGTAAAGGATATGGTCCATGGAGTCCGTCATCTCGACATCGAGGGGAGGGATCATGATGGTCGGACCAGAGTCCCCATATTCTGGTTTACTAGTGGTACCAGAATCCATGGGTAGAGGAGTAGGTGATCCACTACAAGTGGTCTCATATTCACAAAGTGCCTTAAGGCAATCGCAAAATTTGTTAGGATGAGGGAAACAATGGGAATAGTGACCATGATGATCGCACAATGCACAAGGGTGATTTTTGGGTAACTTGTTGAGTTTCTTGTTTGGACTTGGTATGGTAACTTAGACCTCAGGGATAATTAACTCAGGGAATGTTTCATGAACCAAAGCTTTGAGATGAGGAAGCTCAAGACAGTTATTGGTGTCATACCCAATAGCCTCACACAAAGCGCACAAATATATCATATTTGAAGCTTTGGGGGCTTAAGGAGGTTGGGGAGCCTTGCGCATAGGTTATTTCCTCTTGGCCTTGCCCCCCTATCTGGATGCTTTTGTAATAGGAGTGGGTTCTTGTTGAGGTTGTGGTGGAACTGAACCAAAGATAGGGGTCATAGGGACTGGTTGAATTGAGGCCAAAGCATGGTATGGTTTGAGCTAACCAGGTGGAGTGTTCGCTGGGGGATCAATGTACCAAACTAGGATTCCCAAATTGATATTAGGGAGAATCAATGAAGACATGACAAGGACAGAAAAGATTCCAGGAGGAGGAAAAAAGAAATGTATCTGTCCTATAGTGAAATTTCCTAGTGGAACAACTCCTGGATGGTTAAAACCTGGAGGAAAAGTTCCTAGTGGGAAAAAAGGAGAGGCATTCGCGAACAGAGGAGGTCATAGGGGTGTTGATCCAGATGGCTTGGTTGAGATAGTAACAAAAGGGTGCTAAGGAGATAGTTGTTTATTAGATGTACCAAACTTCTTTTGAGCAGCCTGTGACACTTGTAACATGAAAACACTCAAAAAGATAGGCTCAAAGATGGGAGGGGGAGGACTAGGGAAAGCACCCAACAATGAGGAATCTTTGTAGACTATGGGTGAAACACTAGTGAGAGGGGTAGACGACTTCTTTTTTGACATCAATGAGATAATGGACTTAGGGAAGATCAAGGATGGTGGCTCATAGTATGTCAATTGATCAATGGTGATGATCTTCCCTTCATCGAGGAAGCACATTTTGTGGAAAACCACAGATGCGATGAATGACATGGAATATGTGTAACTACAACCCAAAATAATGTAGTAATCTACAAGGGAATTAATAACCTCAATATCTACGTGAACAGTCTTGCTCGCAAGAGTCACTGGAAAATTATCATACATGCCGAGAGGTTGGGAGGAATGACTGTCCCAAGCACGCAAAGTGATGGTGGATGGGGATAGTTTAGGTGACTTAAGTTATTTCCAAATGGTAGCGGACATCACACAAGTGGATGCATGTTTGTCAATAATTAATTAGGAGATGATGGAATTACGGACTCAGACTGGTATTTGGAAAGTAATGGATGGAGGTAATGGGGGATGTTCTAATGTATCAATTAGGAAGACAATAAAACGATTGTCGGAAGGATCTACTACAGCCAAAGCAGTTAGTAGAGATTTATCTTGAGATGGGAACGACTGGGGTACCTCCAGCATTGTCATGGTAGTGGGTGATTGCACCAAGTCATCTACTATATTGTATGTATGGGTAGCTCAGTTAGAATATGCATTACAACGTAATGGTCCCTTGGGGATCTTAGGAATTGACTCAATTTTAGGTTGAGGGATCTATTGTAGGCCATTTGGTGTCATAAGAGGTTTAGTAGATGTTTTGGCTTTGGACTCAGTGGTGGATGATTTCTATGGCTTTTCATACTGATGCAACTGAGTTTTCAAGTTGATATTAGAGTTATTAACCTCATAAGAATTCATCATGAGGATCTGGTAGTCACCAATACTAGAAGGTTGGGGGCGATGGGTTTCTTGACCTAGCTTAGGTTGAGCAACAACAAATCCTTACTAAGGGAAAGGATTTTTAAGCACTGACAGTTGAGATGGCATAGGATTCTGAGGTGATTGTTGGATGGGTGGTTGATCTCTAGAAGCTTCTTAAGCTTCCCACATTTGGCATATCTGGGGTAAGAGAAGACACTCATGTGTATAATGGCCATGTACACCACAACATGCATAAGGCTTGTTCGTACAAATAGCCTTGTTGTGCTTCCGTTGAATTCCATGTTGCTGGTTGTTGGTGTTAAGTTGGTTCCCCTATGGCCACTACGTCAATTACCTTGATTACACTAGTTACCCTTGTTACCTTTCCCCTTATCCATTTTCTTTGAAATTTGGGGATTGGTCGCACTCTAATGTGAAAACACTTGACTCGGAGGGGGCGGTGTCTGTTGGGGCTGAGCTTGCATGGGAGGCTACGTTGCTAATTCTTGAGGGGTTGGAGTGCTCGACTATTTATAGGGATAAGATGGTGGAGGAGCAATGGTTTGGTAGATAGGTTGAACATTGGCTAGCCCTAAAAAGATGTTACTAGTAGAAGGGGTATAAGTGTTGGAGGAACTGGTGCCCCCTATGGATAGCCATAACTTTGTTGAGTATATGGCAAAGGATGCGAAATGGATCCAATGATACTGTCGGTGGTGTGAGATTCCATCGATGCATTGTCACCTTCAGGATTGGGGAGGTCTAGAATGACAGTATAGACATAACTGTATTGCACATAAATCAAGTCATATCTCAAAGTGGTTTGGAGAGCTTCTTCCTTTGTTTGAGGAAAATGGGATGCGACATGTTTGGAAATGAATGATAAAAGGCTCCTAAGAAACCAATCAAGGTATACACAGTCTTTGAAGGCCAGGGCAAGGCATCTTATCCTCCTTCTACGCCATTCCTAAGCGTAATCAGAAAGATGAGTGGTAGAGGACTGATGGAATTCGGTCAAGAGCTTAGTACTAGTGTCGTATTGGAGAGGTAACTAAAAACATGAGAAGAATGCTTTAGTAAGCATTAAAAAAATGGAATGAGAGGCGGCAGGCTAGCCTAGATACCACTTTGTAGCATCTCCAGTGAGCATGCATTGGAACAATCGAAGACGAATGGAGTCATAAGAGATGGAATTGGATGAACACCACATATGGAAGGAGTAGAGATGATTGGTAGGGTCCTCTCCAGAATTACCCTAAAAATTTTGGATGTTAGAGGGAAGCTTAGTCGAGATAGCTGGCAAACCAACATCATGGAGTAGGATCATTTATCAACTGGCTAAAATCAGGGAGGCTTGACCCATCCATAAAAGGTAACATGGTAGCTTCTGAAATGGTTCCTAAGATGGTTCCACTAGATGTGACCACCGGGGTAGAACCACATCCAACACCAAGTTGGGTTCCTGCACCAGTAGTGGTAATAGACATGGTGACGATATGCGGGGAAGGAGGCTCGAAATCATATGAGGAATTAGATGAACCAAAATAGGAGTCGGTATTGTTTACAAGGTTAATCCTCTCTATGGACATAGATTATCCCTCTAGCCCAATGAGTGGGTCTAGCAATTGAAGTGACAGTCAACTAGAAATCTTTCTAGGTTATAATTGAAAAGTAGAATGAAAGAGATCGCCTACCTTGTTCTGATGCTAATCTGATTTCCTTTGTTGAAAGACTTGAAATGCTTATGTCACAGACTTGTTCCTTCTTCTCTCATTACTTATGGACTTGCACAAGTGATGAAGAGACAATAAAGCATGCCAAAACCAATAAAAAATCCAATAATAACCTACTCAGTTGATCAAGGAATTCCAAGCTAATACATACATGAACATATATGTTTTGGGAAGATGAATAAGTAGTTTTATGTTATTTAAAGAATAAAGGGAATCTTACAACCATAGCCTTAAGGTTGAGAGGCTCTCCTTGAGTGGTAATCTAAGTGCAAGCCAAGAAACTCTCCAAACACTCCTTCTTCAAGTCTAATGAATAGCCTCTAAGCACAAGCTCAGTAGAGGGTTGAAAATGGACATAGACCAACCATTTGGGAATGGGAGAGGAAGAATTTATAGGCAAGTAGAGGGAGTTAGCACTTCTCCAAGATAGGGCCCACATCTCAAGGAGGTAGCTCACAAGGATAAGAAAAAGAAGTCAACTTAGGAGGATTTGACCTCAACTATGCGAAACTACCTCCAGCTCATCACTCTGGAAGCTTCTAGATCACGAAGCTTCTCATCCTCGTTGGGAAAATTACCTTTTTTGGATCATCATTGGTATGGAAAGGAATAGCTCAATGCCATCATAGGTCAAACACGGTGCAAAAGGAGACCATCACGGTTTTTAGCTTCATAAGAGCGATGACCCTCATTTTAGGGTTTTAAGAGCTATTTATTCAGGGAAAGCTTAAGACATTTTCCAAGAAACGTTAAAGGAGGGATCTGAGCTGAATACATGGATGAGTATATTGTATAATGGTCATGTTTCAGGAACTTTGGGGTATGTCCCAAGGAATTGCAGGAGCCATGACAAAATATTGTGTAACAGATTCCCCCTAAAGCATGAAGGCAGAACGAGGAGTGATGATTGAGATGCTTTACGAGCTTTTGGCAAGGATGAGGACACCCACTATTAGGAGACTTCCAAATCAATGACACATATAAATATATGAGATCAAGTCATGAATCCATAGCATGGATGCAGCCATCCGAATGATGAAGACTAAATGAAAAGATCCATGGTATGGGCACAACCATCCACGTAACAAGGATCATCATAAATATAAAGTCTCAGGGCATGGTAACAATGATTTGTATAGTAAAAACATGTGTACAATCATGAATGACATATAAATCCATGCAGAATAAGTCATAATAGTCAAGGCTCAATGTTTTGCACTCCATCCCGACCTAATCAATGCATGAATCCTAACATGCGAATAAACATGTTGAAGTCAAACATGCTAGAAAACCACTTGACTATCAGCCAATGATGTGGAACATTAACAGGTATGGGAGAAACCACCAATAATGAAAATGGATCTCAAGGTACAACCATATAATATGTGAATGTGATAATGAATTTGAGGTCAAACACTCATGGAATCACCCGATCGAAAGAGAATAATGAAGACCTGTCATTGGATGCGAATAATTGGCCATTAAGGCATGCCAAATCTAAGATACAAAAAGGGAGTTTCTAGGTCATCTTCCTAGATAATGAGCTGAAGTCAATAGGAAGCGACTTGTCAAAGGAGGGAAATGATGAATCCCCCATCATTGAGACGAAACAAGGAATAAAGTGGAATAATATTCAGGATTGTAGCAATGACTCAAGAAATGTATAGGTAAATAACTGTAAATTGGATTTCACTTGAACATTGGCAAGACTACTCCAGAGCATGGAAGCATTTGACTTGAAATAGGACTAAAGGTCATGATGACAAAATGGAATAGTCAAATGAGAGGAAAAATGGATCACCCAAACCTGAGAGAACAAGTGACTAAGCGAGGATAACCCAAATCCGACACGAGAGCAGAAGAGTGTCATGTTCAAGAGCGACATGCTACCTATACAAAGGATGTCTCATCTTCATTTTCACCCACTCTTTATATCGATTATGTTGAAAAGTGTGCAACAAGAAATGCTTGTTGAGAATGCAACAAGATGATGGAGCTTAGTGGAAAGGAGTCACCTTCACTAAGTGGGCCCGCAGGCTATTTTTGGCGCAAGTCTATTTTTAGACATATAGATCATGGTCTATAAGTTGCAGGATGCTATTTGTGGATGATTGGTCATGTTGGTAAAAATAGATGGACCTCTATTTTTAGACATATGGGCGGAGTCTATTTTTAGACTGCCAGGCTAAAAAATAGAACAGTCAAATATTATTATCTCACAATAATATTTGGACTATAAACTTAATCTTATTCTCTTGGAGCACTTCAGTCTGAGCTACGGATGTGGCACATGCAATTGCATGAAGGAAATACGTGGTTCTTATGGGTTAGTTGAATATTTGCATACATGACTTCAGTTAGAACTCAGGTGAGTTGAGTTTAGTGGACTGGAGGTGCAGTTGATGGAGTTGTGTTCAGTTTAGCTTTGTTAAACTGGTTGTATTTAGTCTAACTGGCAAATAGACTAGAGATGAGTTGGGTGAATTAGTTATTAATTAATTCACAAGTTATTAACTCATAATACAACTAATGAAAACATCAGTTAACTCAGTTGCATGTCAGTGCATGTTCAGTTCAGCAGGGACAGGTGTTAGAGAATCAGATTGCTATCAGTTGTGACTATAGTTGTGCACCAGATCTTGCACAAATCAGGGGATTGAGTATGCCAATGAGTTTGCATGTATTGTAGCTTGTTCATACATGATTTAGCCAAGGAAATACGTGGCTTCCTTGGTATTATCATCAATTC
>APFE031559292.1:53043-88693 GCA_000404065.3 Pinus taeda
TGTTATTGATGTTGCTATATTGATGATCAATGTAGAGGAGCTTATGTATTGTGTATGTTTTCCGCAATAGTACATGATCAGGATAATCTCTGTTCAATATGTGTTAAATTATTCAAAATTTCTACAGATTACCCTAATTATTTTTATCGCAAGCTTGAAGGGGATAGAATATGCTTGTCATGTAAGTTGATTCTTTGAATGAATCCATCCTAGTAAGTTTTACAAGCCCTAGAAAGGAGAAGCTCGGTCTCATCATGGTGATGAGTTTTTCATCATAAAGTTTAATCAGTTTGGAATAAGAATAACTCAGTATACTTTTCATATTTAGAGAGTTTGAAAAAGAAACAGAAAATAGAACTTCATCATGTCCCTTTTTGTAATTTGTCCCTCGAACCTGAAAAGGTAGAAAACAATATCCGAGGGAACCTCTTAACCATTTCGATCAAGGTGTACCTTTTTCATAAATAGTCAATCTCATCCCGAAAAAGGGGTAAATGTATACTGAGGTGACACCAATTCATTGATTTCAAAACGAAAAGTAATCAGCAATGTTTTCAATTTTTGAGAATCCGAAAAGAGTGAAAGATGACTCTAGGGAGGTTCCTTTCTCATTTATTTAATGAGTCTGAAAAAGAGATAAAATAAAACTCCCAAGAATCAGTCAATAATGATCACTGCTCCCTTTGAAGGTACCTTTAACTATACAAGAAACACACCCATCACTGATATCGAGAGAAAATATTAAAATATTACGAAAATATCAACAAAAATGACTTTCAAAACTTATAAATAGGAAAAAGTAATTTTACCTTTTACCATTTTACCAAAGTGAGTTCTGAAAGTGCAATTTGTGCCCTAATTCTCTTGATTTTATAGTGGCTACTGCAGGAGATCCAGGGTACCATTTCAAGAACCATTTGCGACAGCTAAGAGCCTCATCCTTACTCTTTCATTTTATCACTTTTTTATGCATTTTAAATGATAATTTTGATGATATTAAAGAGGATTTGAAAAATTTAGGGTGTCGACGATCATCGTGAGTATGGTCAATGGATCCACAATGGTTGCACTTGAGCTTAAAGGCTTGAGCAATGCTATCGCACTATTTGTAAAAACATGCATGATGGTGCCAAGGGCGGATTTTTAAAACTCTCTTTTAAGAACAAATTGATCTTTTTGATGCATGAAAAATGAATTAATAAGTGCTAAATGTTGTTTTGTAGGTGAATATGGTCTTGGAGTGGAAAGAAAGAGGCCATGAGGGCAAAGACCATCAAGTATCTCAAGTTCCTGAATGCATAAATGATCTAAGGAATTACAGGGTGCTAAAATTCTTCAAAACCACAGGGTTAAGGGATTAGATGGAATTGCTTCCCTATATAATCAGTCTCTAGGATGTAGATAGAGATATCTTCATCACAAAAGGCCAGGAAATAGAACTGGAAGAGATGGATATCTACTTCATCACAGGATTCTCCTGATGAGGGGAAGCAGTTCAACTCTTTGGATCTTGCCCAGGCGATGAGAGTACAAGGAGTCTAGTCTAGAGGTATTATTTTGGTGCTGAAATAACCAATGGAGGTAAGGTGAAGATAGAAAAAATCACCAACAACCTCATCTTGAGAATGTTTTTGTTCACTATGGCGCATGTAGCTGGTACGCAAGCCTTGCATGAGGCCTCAAAATCCTAGTTCCAATATGTTATTTCATGTTTGACCCCCACCACCTTCAACTGGTGTGAAGGCCTTTTGGAAAACATGAAATGAAAATTGACTAAGGGGAAGCATGGACACCTGAAGCAATTTGGGTTCAGTTCTCTACTGGTGACATTTTTTTTGGAGCGAGTGCCCCTATTCCAGTATCAGTGGGTAGAGGTACCAGATCCTGTCCCTCGAGATCCAAGACTCATGTGGTTGAGTCATCTCATGCCTTGAGGAGGCATGGGTCAACATATGCATTATCCACCACAAGTTTTTGTTTGGCTAGAATCCCAACTACTTGTGGTGGATGACTATGCTTATGCTGGAATAGATTTCAGGTGGGATCCAGATCTGCCTCTAACACTAGGAGAACAATGGATCGCTGCAAGTAGAAACTTGTTTTTCAGATGTTTCAAGTTTTATGATTTTTTTTTAAATTATAAACCGAGACTCAACTTGTGATAAATGTGTAGATGTTGGACCAGAAATACCACCAGGCATGTTGCCAATAGCACGGTGAGTTTCACATCAGGTAGTGGGTGTAGAATATGAAGAATGGGCAGACCCCTTAGCTGAGATGGAGTGTAATATAGAGGCAATAACTCGTGGAGTCCTAGATTATGCCACTATTGATGATGTCTCTACAAGATTGCATTGGTTGTTAGGTCGAGTGATCAGAGTCATCTCATGCTATCATGTAGTTTGATAGTTTATCTAGGTATTTACACATTTTGTAGGCTTTGAAAGACAAGTATCTCAAAACACTCTATTTTTTGACATTTTGATGTAAACACTCCAACAGACACGATATATATATATATAATAATATATACATATATATATAATATATATATATATATATAAATATATATATGTATATGTAATGTATGTATGGATGTATGTAGTATATATGTATGTATGTATGTAACTATACTATGTCATGATGTATATGTATATTGTATGTATGTATATTTGTAGTATGTATATGTATTATATAATATATAAATTATTAATATATATATATATATATAGATATCTATAATATATATATATATCATATATGTATATATTGTATAATATATAATAAATTATATATATATAATATATATATATATATATATATATGTCTTATTTTGTACTTATGTGTCCATAATCATGATTAGTTTTATAAATGATGCAAATGCCTGTAAAGAACAAAATTTGCTAATGCATCTGTTAATGTAGTTAAATTACGTGGAATATGTTGATATGTAATGAAATCAAAATTTATTTCCAGCCATCTAACATGTAGATACATATGCAATATTTGTGGATTTCTCACTGAGTAATGATTGTTTAATTATAACACAATAAGCTTTGAATCCAACCTGACAACTAACTCCCTAATGCCAAGAGAAACTACTTCTGACAAGAGTTTAGTAACTGCACTGTATTCAACAATATTATTGGTTAGTCAACCAAGGCAGATACCTTGTAAGTTAATCATCTCGCCATTAGAGTCGTAGAGTACCCATCCTGTGGAAGACACATTCCATGTGCTATGACAAGTGCCATCGAAAAAGCAACGTAATGGCTTGACGACATATACAAACCAAGTGGAACATAGGTAAGAAGAAAACACATGTCTGCAAAGTAAACAAACACACCAAGAATAAAAAACATGAACTAATGAATTAACACACTAATATACAAAAGTTATTACATGAATTTCACACATAATACTTCAGATGGAGTCCATTTTCGAACTAGGGTAATCGATTAAGAGAGAATAAAATTGAACTTTCATCGTTGACATGATGTGTAAGTATTGACTTGGCCAAACAATAGAGTAAAAATCACAGAAGACTCTGCCCACATACCCGCTAGGTGAATGAGGGTTACAAGTCATAAGATCAAAAACCCCATTGTGATAATGGGAAAATGGTAGAGACTTGGAAAAAAAATCTTATAACAAGAGGGAAGAAAAACTTGAACTCATGATGAGGAAAAGATGCCCCCAGTTGAAATATTTTGACAACTTCAAGGTGAGCTAAAATGTCAATGGGCAGGGTTACAATGATGTTCCCCATATGACCCTTCGAAAAGACTTAATGCACCAGGATAGGTGTCTGAAGTGGAGGTGTAATATAGTGAGAAACAGATGCTTCAAGACAGTAAGGCATCTCATCAAGGCTAGGAAGAAAAGAAGAATGATGATGTAGACCGTTCCATTTATTTTCATCTGCAGACATGAGCTAAATGATACTCTTGTCAGTGGGGAATGTCACAGTCAAAAGATCTAGAGAATCCCAAGAAACAGGCTAGGGAGATGGCACGTAAGTGTTCAAATTCACATTGAAAATGGAATGACTATTTGAAGTGACCATTGAAGCCAAGACAATTTCTTGATAATTTAGCTCCAATGGACTTAAAGTCATAGCATCACCAGCTAAATCAATTTGATATGCGATAGGGATAATCCAAGGATCCGTAGAGACCGAGATCATATTAACTGAATGAGCATTCAAAGGTGGGAGAGAAAAACCACCCATTATAGTAGAGTCTTTGAAGAGACTTTTCCCCACACTCTCATAAGGAATCTCAGTATTTCCCATGTAAGGAACGTTGTCATTGGATGAACTAGAAGAAAAGAAGGACAGTTGATCAACAATGGCAATTTTTCCTTCATGAGGAAAATGATGTATGAAAAATGAATAAGACATCACAAAAAACATGGCATGGGTCCAAGTTCGCCTGAGAAGATGGTGTAGTTGACATTTCCATCTACAAATTCTACTTCTAATTCAACAGTCTTTTCTTCTAATGTAATTGACAAGTTCATGAGAATATCATATGGACGTGAACCTCTGCTACCAAAGGCTTCTAAGGTGTTTGGAGACTGATTAAGAGAAGGATAGCCAATGGATTTCCAGCATGAAGCTGACATGAGGCAGGTAGAGGCACCTTCATCAATAACCATTCAATGAATCATTTTTTATTTGATAAGAACCTATATGAGAAATGAAATATAATGAGGAAGATGAGGCACGTGGTTTTCTATATCAAAAGTAATGAGACTCGAGTTAAAACAATCAATATCACCTATGACAAACAATAGTGACTTCCACTACGTTGGACAGGATTGGAGAACCTCCAAGGCAAACATCACCAAAGGGGCCTGAATTAAATCCTCAACAATATTGTAATGTTTCACAGCTCTAGCATTCAGATTAAAATATGACTTCCAGAGAACACCTTTAGGAGGTGGTCGAATGACGGACTCACTGTTAGGCCCTCGATATGGAGCGGACCAGAACTGGACAGAGTAGAAGTAGAACAAACATTGGTAGATTCTTTCTCCATTGTCTTCTTAGATGTGGTTTGATAGTCCTTAGTTCGAGTAGCGATTGAGGTAGGTGATTAACCTTGCATCATGAACACTTGAGAACCTAAGGAAGAAGAGGACTGCAGTTGGTTTACAAACTACATCTCTTGTGATGGAAAGGGTTCTTTTAAGACAGCCGAAGTCTCTTTCAACAAGTGACTCACTTCAGTTGGTCGAGGATAATCCTTAGTGTTATGATCCTCCTTATAGTTTAGGTAAGGATATTTCAACTTTCTTCTAGAAGCATGATCATCATATGATTAAGGAGGGTCCTGTTTTGGGGCATCGACTTTGGCCTTACCTTTGCCTTTAATTTTACCTTTAGAGGCCTTATCAGTTGTAGTAGACCGCATGAATTTTTGGAGGGATTATTGGAACCATTGTTCGAGATAGATTTCTGCTTTGAAGAAACTTTCGTGGAATTCTGAGACATAGAACCAATCACACCATCAACAGGTGGGGTATTTGGAGACTTTGATGTTGTCAGATCTAATGAAGGCCTCAGAGCATCAGGTAACATCTCGTACAATGTGCCAAATTGTGAATAGACCAAGTCTGAATACTGGGCACGAATGCTAGCTTGCTCTTCACTAACACATCCACCGATAGCTATGTCCTTAGAAATCTTTCTAACGTATGCTTTTGTGAACCATTTTGTCAACAACTCATCAACAATAAAAAACTTGATGAGGTGACACGAACGTCTCAATTCGTGGATATGATCAAAAATGTGGATCATTGTGCATTTCTTAAGGGATGTAAGCAAATGAGTGCCAATTTCATATGAAATTGGAAATTGGAAATGAGTGAGGAAAGCCATAGAGAGAGAGTTGAAGTCACCACAGGTACCTCGAGGAAATTCGATATACCATTTTGTGGCAATGCCTGTGAGAGTTCTCTGAAAGAGTCGAAGATGGATAGAATCATCGACATATGAATTGGAGCAGCACCAGAGGTGATATGTCATCATGTGGGCTTCCAGATCCTCCTGATCTTTTCCCTCGAATTTTGCGTAATCACTTGGAAATATCATTGGAATTGGAGACCAATAAGGCGAATGAAGAATGAGATCATTCATGAGCCTCAAGACATAGGGAAACTCCAATGTAGCCAAGAAAGGAAATTGCATTTTAAATAGAATATAGGGTCTTTGAGGAGACCCAAACTATGGAGTCCATCCTTGCTAGTAAGGATTTTTCACCAAGAGTGGAGGATTTTGTCCATATGGAACCTGATTTTGTCCCCACTGAGGGTTCCCTTGACCGTAAGGTGGATTTGTTCCAGGGTAGGCTTGATATTGTCCTACCATAGGCTACTGATAGACATTGTATGCAACATACAGGTTATAAGGTTGTTGAAATTGTTGACCCTAGAGGTAGGGAGATTGACCCTTCTATGACAGGGGTTGACCTTGGCCTTACAAAGGCTGACCTTATTGATACGCATATAAATCTTGCTTTTTCCAAGGTTGACCTTGTTGTTGCAATGGTTGGCCTTGTGATGACAAAGGTTAGGAGGACTGCTGCAATTTTGGAAAATGTTTCGCCTGCTGCTATAACAGTTTCCCTTTTTGCTGCAATGTTTTCCCTTGCTACTGTAAATATTGACCTTGCTACTGTGAAGGTTTCCCTTGTTGCTGTAAAGGTTGTCCTTATTGTTGCAAGGGTGGATGGATAGTTCCTTGTGTTATACCTTAAGGGTATTGATAGTTTCCTAATTGAATCTGGCCATATCCACCAGGAATAGTGGATTGAGGAGGTTGGACATAAGCTCCATATTGAGGAATGTAAGGTAGATTAACCAAGGCTTACAAACCATATGGAACATAAGCCTATTGGAAGAGAACATAAGCCATATATGGTTGTTGATAGTGGACATTATCTTACCTAGATGGACCAGTATGGTTAGGAATAGCAGCATAATATGGTTCATTAGTTCCAACCATGTGAGTTTGTAATCCACTCACATTTATTTCGCTTGACACAAGAGGAATATTTGGATCTTGCCCCCTAGGCAGTGTAAAATTCTATCCACTAAATGGAAGGGTAGAAGAACTTAGCGAGACTTGACCTGAAATAGTTGGTTGAACTGGAAGTGTCAGTTGAAACAACGAAATAGATTGTGACAAAATGGTAGGTTGAATAAGAACTAAGATGATTGTATTTTGTATAGAAGTTCGAGAGGTCATGTTCGAAATGAATGGACCCTATGTGGGCATAGAATTGGAAGACCAAATTGGGTTTTGATATAATGATGAGGAATTAGGAGTACCTGAAACTAACTGAGCTAGAGTGGTATAACCATGTGGTAAGATGGATTCACTAGTTTTAGGATAGGTGAGAGACAAGACACTTCCTGTATAAGGAAAGCCTTGTGGAGGAAATTCGTATCCTTGCTCATCATTCACAAGAGGATTATGGGTAATGGAAAATTCTGAATGACCTAGAGAGGAGACTGATATTTCACCTTCTGACTCCATAGATGGAAACAATTTGTGACAAGGAACTTGATATGGATGAGGAGATAACTCCAAAGGAATACCAAGCCAATCATATGGACTATAAGAGCACTAAGGAGATATCACAAAAATATTGAACAATGGATTTGACGAATAGACAACAAGCCTCTATGGACTCTTAGGATTCTGCAGACTCTCACAGGTCTAAATAGGATTATCAGAGGAATTTGGATCAGATTCTTGAGGTGACTAGGAATCTAATGGAGGGGGAGATGAAGACAAACGTTGGATGCTCAGAATAATTTCAAGTTCAAAACCTTGATCCGCAAGTGACTGAGGAAGTTCTGGATGAACTCCTCGAGAGGACCCTTCAGTATTAGACAATGAAGGGGAACAATGAGATGAACTCAATGTTCAGCCATGATTATTTCCTCTCAATAGAAAAAAAGGAAAGGATATTTGTTTAGGGCTTTTAACAATCTTGAAATTAATAGGGAATTACTCAATATTGGTCCAAGAAGCAATTGCTTGGATTCAACATGTTTATTGTGGCCAATTATTTTTAGAAACAAAACTTTTCCTTTTCATATTTTAAGAGTCAATAAAAGGGTGAAAAGGTGACTCTAGTCACTTTCAATAGTTTAGCGAGCTTGAAAGGACAAGTTTCTCAATGATCTTTTCAAATTTAAAGAGTCAAAAAAGATCGAAATGATTGCTCAGGTGAATCTAAGTAAAAGGAGTCTCAAGTAATGTGAACTTCAATATACACCTCAATAGATAAATTTACCAAGGACTTGACATACATCAAGGATATCTCCATGAATTTTGTGTTCAGTGTATCATGTTTACAGGGACACAAACTCAACTTCTTATGTATAAATATTTGCAACCTCTGGGGGTCTCCCTTTATATACGTGACGGTATGGGGAGCATAAGACCATGCTAGCGTTATCTAATGTCGAAGTGAATGATAGATGCTAAGTTTTGAAGACGTCACAACATGTCTCTAGCCTAGACCACTAAATATGAACATTAATGTTTCAAATTTTCTTCAAATTAATTGATATATTTTAAAGTTGATCTTGGAATTATGTTTGAATTTCAATGCCTTAACGATGTTACCTATTCCTAAAATGAAAACTAGATGATGAAATGAAACCCTTCAATTCGATGAAAGCTATCTATGTAGGGAAGAAGATCACTCAAATCATACATCAAACCAAATGCAAAAGTGCATCCATGAAAATCTTCAAATGCTAAAGGAAAAATATGAAATCTAATCTTTCATATGATAAGAAAATGCAAATGCCAAAACAGACATTAAAGAAAAATTTCCTTAAGATATAATGATGATTTTTTCTCTCTTTAAAAGTGCAACTAATGTAATCTAGTGAAAAAGTAAAAGAGAATGCAAGCAAGCCAACAAATATGAAAATCTCTTTCACATCAATGATTTGAATGCAACTCAAAATGCTTATAAAACTATGAAAAGAATAACACTTTCACTTTCACTTTTCAAAACACAAAATTCAAACCAAACACTTCCTTTTGATTCCAATCAGACAATCGATTTGTAAACTATCATTTATCAAAGAGAACTTAAGGAAGAGTAACTACTAATGAAAAGAACTCAAGACACAAGAACAAAAAGTGATTTGCAAAGGATGTTTCAATGGATAAAGACACTTTAACACAGGTAATTGATCTTTGATAACTGATGAGAAGACCAATGAATGGAGGAAGGTTGACCTAGAAGACCCAGAAACCCTAGAAGGATAATCAAACTTCAAGGAAACATAAACCAAGTTTAATGGTGACTGCAATCAAACAATAATAGAGTCAATTAAGATCGCACTGGTAAATAACTAGGAGAAGGAAAACTGAATTGAAAATAAGAGGAGAAACCCTGAGTTTCTTAATTTTCTACAATCATCGCACGTTTGAGGAGGAAAGTAGTGATCATTGCTACTGTAATAAAAAAACCCGCGATATCATCGTGACTGTCAGGGGCAAACCCACGATGGTCGAGGAAAAAACAAAAACTCAAAATATTTAGTAACAACTCAAATTAACAACCTTGGGACATCTACCAGAAAGTGACATTGACTACAGACAAGCAATGAAGTCTAAAAATGAATGGTTGAGAAAACTTGTCAAAAGACAAGGTGAAGAAAGGGAAGGAAAGGGTCATAGGCTCCCCAATGGAGTCACCATTTTGTTGACAAGGTTAATTGTCTCTGCAGACAGAGACGACCCATATAGCCCAATGAGTGCATCTAGCAATTGAAGTGACAATCAACTAGACATCTTCCTAGGTTATAATTGAAAAGTAGAATGAAAGAGATGGTATACCTCGTTCTGATGCTAATCTAATTTCCTTTGTTGAAAGCCTCAAACTACTCATGTCACAAACTTGTTCCTACTTCTTTGAGTGCTTATGTACCTACACAAGTGATCAAGAGACAAAAAAGCATGCCAAAACCAATAGAAAATCCAATAATAACGTACTTAGCTAATCATGGAATGCCAGGCTAATACATATATGAACATATATATTTTGGGAAGACAAACCAACAGTTGTATATTATTTAAAGAGTAAAGGGAAGATTACAACCATAGCCTTGATTTTGAAAGCCTCTCCTTGAGTGGTAATTCAATTCCAAGCCAAGAATATCTCCAAACACTCCTTCTCCAAGTCTAATGAATAACCTCTAAGCACAAGCTTAACATAGGGGTGCAAATGGACATAGTCCAACCATTTCGGAATGGGAGAGGAGCAATTTATAGTTAGGGAGAGGGAGTTAGAGCTTCTCCAAATATAGTATAAGGCCCACATATCAAGGAGGTAGCTCATAGGGATAAGAGAAAGAAGTTAAGTTATGAGGACTCGCCCTCATCTATGCAAAACCACCTCCATCTCACCACTCACGAAGATTCTAGATCACGAAGCATCTCATGCTCTTGGGAAAATTATCTTTTTGGGATCATCCCAGTTATGAAAGGAAACAAAGAGATTCCATCGTGGGTCAAACATGATGAAACAGGTGACCATCACGGTTTTAAGCTTCATAAGAGTAATGACCCTCATTTTAAGGTTTCAAGAGCTATTTCTTTAGGGAAATATCAAGACATTTTCCAAGAAAATTTAAAGGAGGGATCTGAGTTGCATACATGGATGAGAACAATTCATAATGGTCATGTTTCAAGAACTTTAGGGTATGTCACAGAGAAGTGTAGGAGGCATGACAAAATACAGTGTAACAAGTATGGGGATTGAGGAACTGTGAACTCGAACCCTGTGGGGAGGAGTAATATGCCCAAGTGAAAATTGGGGATGAAGGCCTAAGAGTCTCAGTGACAAATGCCTTGGTGGTGCAATGGTGGTAGGACATAATTGATACAGAAATAGCGAAGGGAGATGAAAAAGACGTTTTTGTCTCTGTGTAGGGAGATTAATTAATGATGTTAAGTCATGGCATGGCGATGTAAGCCAAGTGCCCTTCACTTAAGGTGTGCTTGTCTATGAAATTCTATTCATTAATTAAGCCCAGATTATGTTTGAAAAAAGAAAAAATATTGTTGAAAATAAACTAAAATTGAAAACAGAAAATGAACAACAAATCAATTAATGAAACCCCACCCAAACTTTTTTTGCATGCCCTGTGCTGGTTGGTGGAAAAATCAACTAAAAACACACTAAAAAGGCGAAGATATCTATGTGTCTATGTGATAGTGATCAAATGACACTATGTTGCTGGAAAGTGGTGCAACAACAGAAAAAAACCAGAGAGGAATATCATTGCAAGAAGATAGGGAGATGGGTGTGAAACCTAAGGCAACCAATGGGACCCTAAGGCAAATAACCAAACAAGGTTTAAGATGACACTTTGCATGGAAAAAACCTATCTTTTAAGAGCTGAAATAGGAAGGCACATATTTGGAGAATATGGTTGAAAGCATTGCAAAAACTCAGACTTCTTACTCAACTAAACTCTTCCTATAAAGTTGGAAGCATACTAGAATCCCTAAGTGGCTAAATTACACTTTGACAGGAAAATCAGAATAGATCAAGGCTTAAGTAGGGTGAGATAGTGGTCAACCAACCCAACAAACAATTTTTGGCAAAACCCAGAAATAGATCTCAAAAAATCCTAGAAACCCAAAAAATCACAAGTACTGACCTGATTCTTGGGAGATCACACTTCTTGGGCTAGAATGTGCACTCTCGACCTTTGGATCACACTTTTCAAGCACAAAATTATGATTTCTTCTCCTTGATTCCTAGTTGGAAATTCTCATAAAGTTTTTTCGTCTCTGTCGCGGCTGGTTCCTATGACCTGTGGCAAGACGAGAAAACTTACCAAAGTTAGAAATTTGACTGATCTAGGGTTAGAATGATAGTAAACAACATTAAGCGACTGGAAAAAAAGAAACCCTAAGTTGAAAACTAAAGGTCACCCAGGTTTTTGATCAGAAGTAAAAAACCCAGTGGAGTCGCAAATTTTGTTGTAGTGTTTTCTTCTCAAAGGTGTACAAAAAAGAATCACCTAAGACTATGGACGAAAAATAGTCCCAACAATATAAATGGCTGTTAAACATTGGATATCTACAACAAATGATAGAAACAAAACTTGCCAAAGCCCTCAACTATGTAACAATCATAGTTAAACAACAAAATGAAATAGTAATAAATGTGGGTAGCTCCTATAATCCAATGGAAACCAGATATATAAAGAATATATTTTATTAAACAACACATATGAAGTGAACAAATCAATGTTACAAATCCCTCTCTATGGGATGGATTCTTTGCTATCCTCAGATGTTTTCATCTTTTGTAGAGTCTCTCTCATCTATAATGTGTAAACCCAACAAATAAAATGTTTGATTTCAATTGGAACTCAAATGGAAAGAGAAATGGTGTGCAAAAGTGACAATAATAAGAATGATGGAAGGAAGAGGTTCAGTAGCTGGAAAAAATAGGGTTCGACACTAGAAGCGATATAAGCAAGCTAGTAACCATGGAGGGGAAAGGAGGAGGGAGCTCCACTCCCTCCTACAGTAACGTGGTCTCAAATAGAGGCAGAGTAGAGAATATAAACAAGCCACAAATCTCCGCAGAGCACAATACAAAAATCTCTGACATCCAAAAGGAAGAAGACAACAAACCCCAAGAAAAGGAAGGGACCCATGAGGAGGTCCAACAGGAGGAGAAAGTAGAAGACATCAGTCAGGGATCTAAGAATAGAGCTAAGATGGGGCCCTCCAAACCAAAGTCCAATATTAAATTGTGGGTAATCCTAAATGATCCAGCTCTTCTAGAGCACAGGTATCATATGACAACCTATGCGATCATATGCAAGTTTGTGGGCATCTAGCCAATGAAGAGAGCATTGTACACTTGGATAAAAAACACCTAGAAACCAAAAGGAGAGTTAAATTTACATCTTGGGTCCAAGGGTTTTTTTGCTCTAGTATTCACGAACCTAAAGGATAAGGACAAAATTTTTGAAGGAGGACCATACTTCTATGCGGTTGCTGGTCTCTATATGCGACCTTAGACATTGAACTTTGTTCCAGAGTGAGAAACGTTCACATCGGTCCTAGTATGGATTAGACTATACTCTTTACCTTTAGATTATTGGATGCCTGAATATTTAAAAGCTATAGGTAACAAATTAGGTCATTTCATAAAGATATCAGAGGCGACTCTGTGAGGAAAATATACCTCCTCTGCACACATATGTGTAGAGATGGACTTATCATGAGCACTTCCAAATGAAGTCATCCTAGAATTTTATAATGAGGAATGGGTTCAAGTAGTTGACTATGAATACATACCATTCAGATGTCGCAAATGTCATGAACATGGACACCTATTCAGAGACTGCCTTCTTACTAAAAGGGAGGAACACCAGAAAATCGACAAAGGAAAATACCCTATAGGTTTCATGAAAGTTGGAGGAAGAGGGAAAGGAGGGGGAAAACTACCCAAAAGAAATCTATTGAGAGCAAAGGACCAAGTCACAACAATTTTGAAATATTAGAGGATGAAGTGGAAGAGGAAGGAATACAAAAGAAACAAGAGGACCATCAAAGAAGAAAAAGAAAAGAGGCTAGCATGGAGATCATATAGGATCAGAATGAAAAAAAAATGGACCCATTGAGTACCATGGATCTAGAAAGATACCATGATATGACCCTAAGTGAAAGTGGTACAGAGGACCAAGACTTACAGGAGATCCTCGAGGGGGATAACCTTGAAATAGAAAAGTTTCTAGAACAAGGAAGCAATAAAGGAATTAACTCTCTACTTCAGGAGGAAGTTGATAGGGTGAAACAACTATTCCTCAAAAAGTCACATCAAAAAGCTCTAGGAGTCAAAGGAGGCCATGATAACCAAAAAAATAGAGGGGTTACATAAATGGGATTAATATTAGGAAAATCCACAAAAAACCCATGTAAGAAAAGAGGAAGGAAGAGACAAAAAGAACTGTTGCTAGAATGTGGAAAACTCATGATTGACTCTGGAAAGATGAAATATATTTCCAGTTACTTCTTTATAAACCCCGCTCAATGAAGCTCATAACCTGGAACATTAGAGGACTAGGGAGTAGAAGAAAACAAAGAAATATAAGTAACAAAATCAAAGAAGAAAAACCAAATATGGTGTTCATACAAGAATCCAAATGCTCAGCAGAGAAGATCAGAGAAAATCACAACAAATGGCTAAGTAAATATGAGTATCTTGAAGTCAAAGAAACTAACTCAGCTGGTGGAATTCTCACTTTATGGAATCCTAAAAAATTTGGTATACCTAACGCGGAGGCATCTAGACACCACCTTTCTTTCATTATACAACCTATGGGGGAGAATGAGTGTTACATGATCACCAATGTCTACGGCCCTCAACTACTAGAAGATAAAATCATACTCCTCTCCTCTCTAGGGGAAATGAAGCAAAGACAGCTAGCAATACCTTGGATTCTGGGGGGAGACTTCAATATGATTAAATCTCTCACAGAAAAAAAGGGGTAACCAAAAAACTTGGTAGATACTCAGTTGCTTTCCAGAACTTCCTCACCAATATGAGACTGGTGGATATGGACACAAGTAATGGCATCTTCACATGGAATAACAAAAGAAGGGGTACTACCCAAGTAGCCTCAAGATTAGACAGATTCATAATCTCGGAAGAACTTCTGCTCATTGGATGAAGCTTGACAGCATTCATCCTCCCTTTTGGAGGCTCGGACCACTGGCACATCCAACTGGAAGCTTCCTTAACTGATACATCAAGAAACACACCCTTCATGTTTGAGAATGTCTAGCTCACTCACTCTGATTTCGTCACAAACATTGAGAAGTGGTGGAAAAAAGAGTTACACTTCCAAGGCACGAGGACGTTCCTTCTACAGCTCAGACTCAAACACACCAGGAGAAAACTCAAAGAATGGAATAGAAATGAGTTTGGAAATATCTTCAAAGCTAAAGGAGAAGTGGGAAGACAATTAAAGGAAATTAACCAAATTCTCATCACCAAAGGCTTCACAGTGGAAAGAAAAGAGCTAGCCAACTCTCTGCAACAAGAATGGGACAACAGATGTCTCCAAGAGGAGATCTTATGGAGATAGAAATCTAGAGAACAATGGATTAAGGAAGGAGAGAGAAACACTAAATTCTTTCACAAATCCACCATAGCACACAGGACTAATAATAGGATTTCAAAACTCATAGATTCTCAAGGAACGAAGAAAAATACTCCTAAGGAAATGGAAGATGTACTGGTCCAGCATTTTCAAAGCATTTCTAAGGAAACCATAGCAAACAGATCCTAATTCACAAGAAGATTCACTCAGCACATTCCTGAGCTGGTTGCCATGGAAGGAAATCATAATCTTAACAGGTCAGTGACAGAGGAAGAGGTCAATGAAGTAATCAGAGATATGCACAATGGAAAAGCTCCAGGCCCAGATGGTTTCAATGTGGACTTCTTCAAAATATGCTAGAAGATTGTCAAACATGACATTCTGGAGGTAGCAGAGGACTTGAGAAACTCTAAATTAGTTTTGAGGGTGCTTAATGAATCCTTCATTGTCTTAATCCCCAAACAAGAAAAAGCCACCTCTCCTGACAAGTTAAGACCCATAGCATTATGCAATGTGGTGTACAAAATCATTTCCAAAGTCATTGCCAACAAACTCAAATCCCTCCTCCCAACTCTGGTGTCAGAGGAACAAATGGGCTATGTGGAAGGGAGGCAAATTCTTAATAACATCATTCAAGCTCATGAAGTCATACATTCCCTCAAAACCAATCAGCAAGCGGGAATGATAATACAGCTGGACATAGCGAAAGCTTACGATAAAATAAGTTGGGCTTACAGAAGGGATGTAATCAAAGAAAATGGCTTTGACCATAATTGGATAAGGTGGGCTATGGCTCTTGTTACCATGGCTAGTTGTTCAATTCTTCTCAATGGCTCTCCATCCAGAACCTTCAAGAGGTCTCAGACAAGGAGATCCTCTCTCCCCTTTCCTGTTCATTCTCAAGATGGAAGGGTTGGGCAAAGTGATCATTGCTACCAAGAAGGATGGAAGAATACAGGGACTGAGACTCATATAGAATGTAGACACTATGACACATCAACAATTTGTAGATGATACTATGCTGCAGGGCATTCCAACAGTCAAGGAAGACAAAGCATTCAAGAAAATTATGTATGAGGTTACAATGGAAGTTGGTACTAAGGTAAGCCTCTCAAAATAAAATATCTTCTTTTTCGATACTGACATTTCTAGTCAAAGAAATCTCTACAGAATTCTAGGCTTTCAAAGAGATTCACTTCCCTCAAAGTATATGGGTATTCCTCTCACTGACAAACCTCTGAACAAGGACATATAGGAGTCTGTAACAAATAAATTGAAAGACAAGGTCAGCAAGTGGACAAGCAGAGCCTTGAACCTAGTAGGGAGGCTGGTCCTCACCAAAGCAATACTACAAACTATCCCAATATACATGCTATCAGCCCTTCCAGCTCCAAAGGGAGTTCTTCAGAAAATTAGAAATATTCAAAGAGACTTTCTCTGGGGAAAAGGGGAAAAGAAAAAGAAATTGGCTCTGGTTGCTTGAGATAGGATCTGCAAACCCAAATAACATGGTGGTTTGGGTCTTTGTGACCCAAATATCCTAGACAAATTTTTGGGAGCAAAGTTATGGTGGAGATGGCTAAAGGAAATACAAAAACCCTGGGAGAAACTATGGAAACAAAAATGTGCTATAAACTGGCAAGAAATGGACTTCATAAGAATGATAGGACACATAAAAGGTTCCCATATCTGGAAAAAGGCCTGGGAGAATAGAGTTTTAGTTCAAAAACATAGTTTCTAGGAAATCAGAAATGGAAATCTAGCTTGGTTCTGGGAGGACAACTGGCAGCGGGAAGGTAATCTTACCTGAGAGGAAATAGCAAGCATCCAAACTGATACCATTAACAAAGGATTAAATAAAGTAATTGACTATTCGAATTAGTCAAGGGACAATGACAAATGGATATTTTGGAAGCTAAAGCTCTGGCATCTATTCTGGAAAAGAGACAAATTTTAACCTCAACTTCAGATGACCTATTAATATGGGGCAACAATAATCAGCAAGTTTTCAATCTCAAAGAAGCCAAAATAATAGCCATATGTCTTAACTTTCCAAAACACTGACAAATCAAGGAAAGACCTATGGAATAACCCACATTGGATGAAGATAAAATTGTTTAGGTGGTTGGTTCAACAAGAAAAGGTTCTAACTTGGGAGAATCTAAGAAAGAGAGGTTTTTCTCACCCTTCAAGATGTCACCTATGCAGCCAGCAGGAGGAAACCACAAATCATCTTCTCAACCTCTGCTCCTACACATTAACCCTATGGGACTAGGTAGCAGATGTCTTCAAGAAAATAGACAGGAATGAAAATAATATAACGATTACATTGAAAAATTGGAGAAGAGATTTCTCGGACAATGAGATAATAAACACAGCCTGGGCTCTGATTCTAGGGTTCTTAATATGGAATGTATGGAAAGAGCATAACAATAGGATCTTCAAAGACAAAAATGGCCCAGTTACAAGCATCATTGCATTAATCCTAAAACATCTCAAGGAGATGGTCAACACCTTTGGTGGTTGTACTACAGGAAAGCACACTAGCTACACAGAGGCTCACATTATGGAAAGGTTGGAACTTTAGACACATATCCCTCAGAGTCTAAATCATAACATAATGCCTATTTCAGAGGGAAAGGCTTCCTGGTAACCCCCTTCATAGGGTTTTTTAAAATTCAACATAGATGGAGCCTCAAAAGGTAACCCTGGAGACACTGGTTATGGAGGAGTCATAAGAGATGAGGAGGGCAACACAAAAGTCATCTTTCACAGTCATCTAGGAAATTCAGCCAATACTATGGCTGAACTCATGGATATGGAACAATGCTTGGAGATTCTAATAGTGCACAATACACATAATGTTATTATCAAGGTTGACTCAGAATTAGTCATCAATTCAGTCAAGAAGATAAGCACTCCAACAGCTCAAGATAAAATATCAAGCCACTAGAGGCCTCTACATGTTTATCACAAAATTCAATCACACCTAAGAATTCTAAGAACTCTAAGTTTCATGCATGTTTGCAGGGAAGCCAACAGGGTCGCGGACTGGCTAGCCAATGAAGGGGTAAGATTCAAACGAGACAACATGTGCTACAAGTGGGAGGAGGTACCAGACAACCAAATGTGGGAAGGCTATATATCTCGGGCCCTCACAGACATGGAACAATACCAGAACAGATACAGCAACTGACTATCAACTTTCACCAATGAAGAATCAGAGCATGTTAGAAAGATACACAGTGTTTGGGAACTTGCGAGTCTTGAATGAGATCACCATGGTCTGCCTTTGCTTTGGTACCATTGGAAGCTGGGCCAAAGATTGGGTAACCAAGAACATGGTAAAATCTAGTCTCAACAGATGGCTCAGAAGTAAGGAGGGAAGCAAACAGAAAGTCACACTATCTTGGCACCATATAGTTGGTCAGAGTGGTTTCCAAGTCCCCAGACACCCTCAAAACCTGAACTAGTCTTCAAGAATAGCAAACGAAGCCACTCATAGTCCACTACATGGCTCTATGAGAAGAGGGATTGCCACCCTCATCGGGCAGGCATCCTATGGGATCATGGAGAGGAAAATCAAAGGCTACAGGCTAACGACCAAGTTGGTGGGTCCGGGAGAAAGTCCAAACAACTTCCGGTAAACCACCATTTTCGGGCGCCCTCAATACCAGAAGTGTTATCTACAAATATCACACGATGCCACTCAACTATCAACACATGGATTGGGGTGGAGATTGAATACCACCCTCATCATGCGGGTAAACTTCGAGCTTCTGATCCATGCGATATGCTCCTAGCTATTTGATCTTGGGGGAGCAGATTGACGTTTATAGGCTGTCGGGCAAGTTAGTGGGTCCCAATTCATGAAATCTCAGCACACTCAAAATCTATTGGATACAATTTTTATTCCCTCCTTCAAGTCTGTTAAATTTTTTTTTAGGGCATCAATTCTTGTACGGGTACTAAGGGATGATTTAATTCTTCCCTTTGTTGGAGGAATTGCTTCCTCTTAATGCCTGTTGTAACCCATGTAACATATTTTCAGTCACAAGTTAATAGAAGGTCCAACTCTTGCTTTAGCAAAAAAAAAAAAAAGATAATAATAAGAGTGATAACAGTGAATGCAATAATGAAAATAATAAAAGGTGAATAATAAATGGAAAACCCTCCTATTTATAACAAAATATTAGGTTATCCTCGAATAATGAGCAATAATAAAATATTATTGACTCCATTTTAGAAATAACCACTTGGAATATTTTATTATATTTGGTTAGGAGGTAAAAAGTATTTAAACTTTTATTTAGAAATAATAAATAAATAAACGATTTATTTATCATCTCAAGGAATATGGTTAAGGAATAATAAACAAATAATGATTTATTTAATTATTCCTAAGAGATTTAGTCAAACTTGGCAAGGAATAATAATTAATTAGTGATTAATTAATTATTCCTAGAGAAAAATAAGATAATTGATGATTTATCTATTTGTTTCTCATAACTGGGTCAAATGTGTCAAAGAATATTAATGAAACAGTATTTTAATTAATTATTCCTAGATGATAATTCAATAAATAGTGATTTATTTAATTATCCTGCATGGGTTTAATTATAAATGTCTTAAGAAATGTGGTTTATTAACTAATTTCTCACAGTGAAAGCACTTTTACTATGGTAAAATTGCACTACATGGTGTACCTCGATCCATCTAGTAAATTATGGCTAGATGATCAATTTTTTGTGATAACACAGAAGCTGATGCTATTAGCACATTTGTGAGTAGTCCCAACTCCATTTCTAATTCAACCTGCCAGTTATTAGAATCTGTTATGAGTTGCACCACCCAGAAAACCATTGAACCAGAAACCAAAGTTAAAAATGTTCTTCTCACTCCACCCCATAAGAGTATTCCTATAAAAATTGAACCTGGAAAAATGTTGAATATTTATCCTAATATTTCACCACCTCAGGTTGAACAATTGATGGAGGTACTTAGAGATCAAAAGGAAGCCTTTTCTTGGGAATATACAGATATGAAGGGAATCCCTAATGATCTATGTACCCATCATATATACATAATAAAGGAATGTTGACTTGTTCAATAGCCACAGAGGACGATGAACCCTGCTTTGGGAAACATTGTCAAGGAAGAATTACAGAAGTTATTGGATGTTGGATTTATTAATCCAATTTCGAACAATCAATGGGTCTCCCCACCAGTCATCATTCTAAAGAAGAATGAAAAGTGGAGGATTTGGGTTGATTACAAGGGGATTTGGGTTGATCACAAGGAATTAAATAAATAAACATAGAAATACCACTTTACCTTACCCTTTAATGACCAAGTCCTTGACACATTGGCTAGAAAGAAGTTCTTCTCCTTTTTGGATCGATTTAGTGGATATTACTAGATCCAAATAGATCCTGAGGATCATGATAAAACTACTTTTACTTGCCCTTGGGAACATTTTCATACCAACTCCTCCCATTTGGCCTCTGTAATGCACCTGCTACCTTTCAATGGGCAATATTGGGGATTTTTTATGATCTTGTTAATGACAACGTTGAGATTTATATGGATGATTCTACCCCATATGGGGATTCCTTTAAAGAAGATCTAGAGAATTTAGGAAAATGACTTAAATGATGTAAATAGACCCATGTCTCTCTTAATAGAGTAAATGTCACATGATGATGGAAGAAGATATAGTTTTGGGGCATTTATTTTCAGCTGCTTGAATACAGGTTGATCCTGCTAAGGTTGAGGTCATATTGAATTTCCCTACACCAAAGACACCAACTATGGTATGTAGCTTTATTGGTTGTGTTAGATATTATATAAGTTTTATAGAATTTTTCTAAAATATCATTTCCACTTGTTCAACTATTGTCTAAACATGCAGAATTTGTGTTGACATATGCATGTAAAGCAGCTTTCTTGGAAATCAAAGAACTAGTTTGTAAAGCTCCGATATTATATGGTCTTAACTCGAAACTCCCATGTCATATCTCTATGGATTCTTCTCACACAATAGTAGGGGTGATCGTGGGACAACAAGAGGAAAAGAAACTGTATGTGATTTACTATGTCTGCACGAACCTAAATCCTATTGAACTTAATTATAAGGTAACTAAAAAAGAGTTTTTGGCTATCATTTATGATATTAATAAATTTTGGCATTATAGTATAGGGTATCCCACCTTGGTGCACATCCTTCATTCAACCATTAGGTATCTAATGAACAAACCCATAACTCCTAGATGAGTTACAATATGGTTATTGTTGATACAAGAATTTGATATTACCAGTGTAGATAAACTAGGAATAGATAATGTGGTGGCAGATCCCTTATCTAGGCTTAATAATAATGATGAAGATACACCTACAGAGGATAGTTTTCCAGATGAACATTTTTGTTACAATTTATACTCACACGCCGTGGTATGCAAATATTGCTAACTATCTTGTACATGAAAAGTACCTCATCATTTTCCATATAGGGAACAACTAAAAATCATCCATCATAGTGCCCATTACACATGCATAGAAGGATAACTCCTTATACAGGACCTGATCAACAAATCTGATGTTGTGTAGGTGAGGACAACATCTATGACATTTTGAAGGCTTCCTACAATGGTCCTTGTGGGGGTCATTTTGCAAACAAGTGGACAGGTCATAAGGTGTTGTAGATGGGATACTATTGGCCCTCTATTTTTTGTGATGCTAGGAAATATGTTTGAGGGCGTGATAGTTGTTATTGGATGGTTCAGCCTAGTTGGTCAGATGAGATGTCACTACAGCCTCAATTAGTTCATAAGCCCTTTTAGAAATAGGTTATCGATTTTGTTGGGCCGTTTAATCCTCCTTCACATCAGAAATTTCATATTCTTGTTTGCACAAACTACGTGAAAAAATGGGTAGAAGAAAAAGTTGTTGTGAATGTCAGGTGCTGTAGACTCTAGTTACTACTGATCGCTAACCAAATGGAAAGAAGGAATACTTTTGGCAATCCCAAGCGAGTAGAACGAACTGCTTACCACAACTGAATAGGTTATATCAAACTTTTTATTTGAAGAAATATTCCCCTCGTATGGACCTCCTAGAGGGATAGTTTTATATGAGAGGCACAGTTTACATCAACATCTAATAGTAGCGCTCATGAAAAAGTATGGAATCAAACATAGGGTGACTTCTCCATATCATCCCCAGGTGAATGGTAAAGTCGAGAGAACAAAGAAGGTACTAGAAAAAATTCTCACAAAGACTGTAGCTAACCATCACCGAAACGGGGTTGAAAAGCTTCCTGAAGAATTTTGGGCATATGGAACCACATGGTGGAATACAATAGTATTTTCACCTTATGAGCTTGTTTATGGATAATCCTCTTTGTTTCCAATAGAAATTGAAATTAAAATACTCAAGAAAGCTCTTGAAGTAGGTTTGGATCTTACTACAACCTAGAAACACTGACTGGAATAACTTAATGAGTTAGATGAGATTAATTTGATGGTTGTATAGAACACTACTGCAATCTAACAGCTGTGGACTAAGTGGCACGTCAAATTCATCAAGGTGAAGGTGTTTCAAAAAGGTCGTTAGGAGTTAGTCTATGCCTCTTTATTCAAGGACTTTAAGCGAAATCTCTTCTCTAGATGGATGGGACCATCTGAAGTTGATGCAATGTTTGATAGTGGGACTATTAAACTTGTAGTAATCGATGAGGCACATACTCCTTTTCTTGTAAACAGACATCGCCTTAGATTATATCGTGGTCTAGCATATCGTCGTCTAGCTTCTAGGGACTACTTTTTTAAGAATTTATTTGATAACTCTAGTTTTGAAATTGTTTATGCAAAGAACTCTTCCTCTGCACCTCTTACTTAAATAATAATAATAATATATATATATATATTAGTCTATCTATAATCTATATATATATATTATATATAATATATATATAATATATTATATATATATATATATATATATATATATATATATATATATATATATGTTTTTTATACTCTATGAATACTCCTTTTCTTGCAGGGGTTGTTACTCCATTCATGTTGATACTTTGTTGATGTTGTTACCTCACTGGTGTTGTTATTCCACCGATGTTATTACTCCGCTAGTGTTGTTACTCCGTCAGTGGTGTTACTCCACTGATGTTGTTACTCAACCCATGTTGATACTCCGCTAAGGTAAGTCTTCAAGTAGATCCTCAACCAACTTCAAGGATTAAATTGGTATTTCACTCATCACATGACCAACCATGACCGACGATGGTCATACCTTAGTCGGGGGGAGGTATCACATTTAATAGGAAAGGTATCATATTTAATAGCAATGATGCCATGTCATCATTGTTATTAAACCTTGCATCAACTCGTACACCCCACAATTATTATTGCCATAATTTGTCTCAATCTGTAACCCCCACCATACCATGCATGCTTATCCATGCACAGTGGAACTTGAATCATGTATGATGGAATTAATTTGTGGTATTTTCCAACGGATCAAATTGATTAATATAATTATCATGAATTTACCATCAGTGTTCCCATAATCCTTATCTAGTTCCCCTATCACTACATTCATTATTATCCCAATCCCTATCGCTGCAAACTTTACTGGCTAACAACCCCTTCAACGCAACGGTTTTTTGCTACTCTAAGCGACACTATAGAGAAAATGGAAAAATGGGTGGTCAATTTGTTAGACATGAGCCGAAAGATACAGTGTAGGTTCAGCATCACATGGATGTATGGAAATTTTTTCAAGATGCTAGATGGCACATCTACTTTGAGAGGTTGCAAGGGTTTGATGAAGGCACAACAATCGAGTTTTCATTGAATTTGGAAGGGAATTATTCCAAAGTCAGTGGATTAGACATTCCTATAAAAAAAGAGATTATATCAACAATTAGTAGAATGTGGCAAGGAGGGCAGAAATAGTTTGCCCATAAAGTAGCCTTGCCAAAATTTTTGCAATTGTTTCGGTAGGTAGGAGAAACCGTGGTTTAGAAAGGGAGAGGATATGACACAAAATCATTGTGACATCCATGGGCCAAGGTTGCATAATTCATCATGCGATAAATTACCTATGAAGGTCGACTTTCTACTCTATTTAAATATCATTTTAAGCTTCTATCATGTCTTTGGTTACATCAGTTACATTCTCTAGACATTCCATTTTTCCTTTGGAACAATCTTCAATTAATGGGATAGTCATCACAAACCATGGACTTGTTAGGTTGTTAGTGGTGAATGCCCTGTTACAGACCCCTGTAACTTGGCCACAATTTGTTGAACTAGAATAATAAGAGCTTGCGTTTATGATGCCATCAAGGGTTGAGGATGAATTGTTGGCAAAGGAAGGAGCCACAGTTGATGTTGGTCCACAAGAACCAGTGTCAACTTCTGAAAAGTTGGAGGAAATGGGGGAACAAGTGATGGAAGAAGCAAAGGAAGGAAGGGAGGAAGAAATGATAGAACAACCAACTAATACGGTGGATAGAGATGGAATTGGAGAAACTGAGGTGGAAGGTTTTGGAATAATGTCAATTGAAGAGGTTACTCCTCATTCTCCACTCCGTGCTTCCTTGTCAAAAGGGGTAAGGAAATTCTGCTCTCCTACCTGCATAGTAAGAGAAAGAATCAATCCTTCGATATCAAAATTTCTAGGAGTAATTAGAGGATAAATCACCACTATTGATAGTGCTCCAGAAGATCGAGTGTCAACTATTGAGCAAATGGGAGAGGAAGATATGCTCAACACTGTTACACAAGATCTAGTGTCGAATATTGGACAAATGGAGGAAGAAATTATTGCCGATATTTCTACACAAGAACTAGTGTTAACCAGTCAGAAAATTGAAGATAGTATTACACAAGAACTAGTGTTGACTGGTGAGGAAAATGAAGAAGTTTTTGTCAAAACTGCTACACAAGAACCAATGTTGACTAGTGAGAAAATTGAGGAAGTTTTTGTCAACACTGCTCCATAAGAACTAGTGTTGACTGGTGAGTGAATTGAAGAAAGGAGTATTGTTGGCACTACTCCACAAGAATAAATGTCAACCCCTAAGTAGTTAGAAAGAGAAATGGCTACTGGTACTCATCCACAAGTGCCATAATCAATTCCTGAGCAAGTGGAACGAAAAAACAGGGAAACAGAATGACGATATGAAACAAAAGTTGATGATACTACTCTACAGGAACCTATAGTGGCTCCTAAGCCATTTGGAGGAAATTTGGAGGTACTAAGACTTGCATAAGAAGGCATTGAAGCTGCCCCCTGTTTTGTTGAGCAAGTCGAGGAATAAGAGTAAAACAAGAACTGACTGACGAGTTCGCTAATGTCAATCCGCCAAACCCAACACTGGCCATGAGACTGATGTAGGAGGTCATTATTAGATAGGAATTCATTGAATAATGTACAAAAAGGAATTCCCCCATCTAGGACCAGTATTGGTCATTGTTTATGGACAATATGCAATTAAAAATGGAAATTACTAAGCCGAGGAAATAAGTATTATACTTGCGAAATGGGTGAGAAGGATAAAGAGGAATGTTAGTCAAGCTACCATGACTCCTGGAGCTAAAACAACATTGGTAGTAGTATAGACTAAAGATAGGTTGATGACCTTGGCAGCTACATAGACCGAGTCATTTCTACATTTGATTGAGTCTCATTAGTTTCTGCTGACAACAAAGACTCATAAATGGAAAATCATTGCTTCTCGTATTCAACAAGGATCTATCTGTTTGGAAGATCACCAAAAAGAAGTGAAAGGAATTAGGGAATAAGAAAAAGAAGTGGTTGTTGATCATGTCACCCAAATAGGAAAAGCTAAGTAGAAACAAGAAAAACATCAGAAAAGGATTGAAGAATTACAAGGGCAAGTTCAACTACTGAAGGCTAACAAGAATGAAATGTTTTCCCTAGCGTATCAAGTAATGGTGTATTGACATACTGCTAACTACTATTCTTTATTTCTTCTCGAGAAATATCTATTTTTATGTCTAGAAAGTATCCACTAGGAAATTAGCCATGACATAGTAGACCCTATGTAGTTCTTGCAAATCCTAAGAGCTCACAATCTACTGAACCAACACTTGATGTGCAAACTTTATATGCACAATTACATTCTAGAAAGCAACGAGTCATTTAATATTGTGTCGTACGTAGGTGTTATTCAATTAAGAGTATTCACTTCATTCACGATTAATCAGGTTAAATGGAAGAAATCCTTTAACACATTCAAAGGGAATCAAATAAATCGACCACTTGTACTCAAAATGCAACATTTTGAAACCATAGATATTTTTATGAAACATAACATGTTTTTGAATTTAGATGGATGAAAAGAGCAGATGTTGACAACAAAAAAAATGTGTGTTGACATGTGTATGACATAGATCCTTACTTTTCAGGAGGAAGCCCAGGATGGCTTTCAGAAATGATGGATTTTGTCATCATCATTAGTGTAGGTGTGTGAACCTTTTGGGGCCCCTAATGTTTCTTAGGATTTGGAAAGAATTTCACGATTGCGTCAATCCAACACTATGGGACCTGATGGATAGGTTTGAGATTTCAATTTCCCATTATTTGGCTACCTTCTAAGAAGTACATGCCAACCTATCTGACAAGAGAAGACTGGTGGAAGGACATCATTTGTACCGATTGTTTCAAACTTCTTGGGATAGATATGGCTGCAAGATATGACCTTGCACAACTTTATGCCAACCAAAGTGGGTCCAAACCAAACCTGCGTAGAAAGAAAGTTGCATGAGGACATGCAAAAAATCTAGTTAGGGGGGGATTTTTGTTGCTAAAGTTTCCTACTTTTTACCTGCCTTTTTATCCCTTTCCTTCACCTATTTCATGTCTTTTCAACGCTAATTTGTATCTCGAGAAACGAAGGTATATCTATTTGTCATGTATTTGTGAAATATTAATCGATGAAGCATAGTCCTAGGGGAACATTACTTATGCAACTTACTAACCCAGGTTTCTTTGTAGATTCGAAAGGATGATGATCAACAAACTATAATTCAGTGTATGGTTATCGATGAGTTGGCAGCTCTAAGGTTGGTTGTAACAATGTTCAACCAATGAATTTTGTTGGACCGATGAATTTTCTATCTTCGTATTTTGTTTTTGTCTCAAATGATTGATGTGTATTGGTAGGCAGACAACTGTTATAATCTCTAGAAATTTTTGATACCATTCTTCTAATATTGAGATGTATAAGTAAGGTTAGAGAGGCAGAAAAGAGACAACTAGAGACAATAGAGTTCTAACAATGTAAAATCAAACTTCTTTATTTTCATTTGGATTAATGTAATCTTGATCTTCTGATTATTAACTAGTCTTCAATCTTTCTCCATAGCCCTAATTAGAGAGTTGGGCCCACTCTCTTGATCAGGTGATGTTGGATTAGTGTTATATGTAGATTTATGTATGTTATGATTACTTTTTTATCATTATAATGGTTCATTAATTTTGTGTTGCTGCAAATCCTAATTTTTTTTTACTCTAATTGTTGTTACTATTGTTGACTGAATGCTCAATGCTGGGTAGGGAAACTGTGGTCTCCCTAAACATTGCATGGTAGCCTTGAAATAACCACACGAGCCCCAGATTGACAGTTAATGTGGGGAAGGGTGAATTCTATAATTCATGTTTGAACACCAACACCATCATCAAAATTTTAACAAGTTATTTGAATTTCATAGACAATCCTCTCCAATATGCAGTTCAATTAATGACAAATCAAGCAATGTTAGGATATTAATTAATTGCACTAATAAAAAAAATAATGCATTGCTTATGGTGACCCTTAAGTAAATGATGATAATGGATCCACTAGTCAAGCCTCCAAGATGAGATTCACCACGCCCATGGAAAAGTGGCGGATTTTATTTAAGCCATTAATAACCTAGCTTATGAATGAGCACGGTCCTATTCAACTAGTCCAAAGATCATTAAATTTGCTCGAGTTTATCAACATAAGGGATGATTTAGTCTTGGAAAATCTCACTATGCCTTTATAGGATTAGGGCTCATGTATCAAATGCAAGTAGCAATTTGTTGGAGAGAGAGTTATTGGTGCGAGCATTTATAAATGGAGAGTTATGTTGATGATTTTTTTCTGGGTGGAAAGTATATAGGGGTTCTTTGTAGACTTGTGAAGTACCCAACATAAATGGGATCAAATTGATGAGTTCAAGGAACAATTTCCCTCAAGCATGTCCTATTTATCTTTTCTCATCTCCATTCAAGGAGATTTTAAAGGTAGCTAGGAAGGTGAGAGCCCGCTTTGTTCTGATGAGTAAGTAGCTGGAATCGATGTGGGCTTATGCTAATTGGCTACTAGTAATTATGGATATTTTAACATTTAAAATAGACACTATTGAGCTGATTGTTTATTTAGCGACCTAATAATTCTCAAAGAAGTGTTTGGAATAATAGTTGGTTCATCAAATGGAGTGAGAGTAGGACATGAGAATGAGAAAATTATGGAGCAACCCATGGATGATGCCCCTCCTCAACAAGCATAATTCAACCAAGTAGGACATGCTAGAAGCAATGAAGCTAGGGAAAATGGAAATGCTTATATTTTAGGCGTCTTTTAAATGTTATGCAATTATGTAGTGTACTCGAGCGTATTTTGGAGACTGTATAAAATAAATGCTATAAGTATATTAGATAGAGGATGTCAAGTTATTAAAAGGTATTTACTTCTACAATTTTGAAAGACTTAAGCTCGAGGGCATGCTTTGAATGTAAAGGTGCTAGCCTACAAACCATTTGAATCAATATAAAATATTTGTTTCTTTTAATATATATATATATATATATATATATATATATATATATATCTAGTCCTTGGGTTTATAATATTAATTCCTTGGTTTTATAATATTAATCCCAAGGGTTCATAATATTGGGCTTTATGATGCTAGGGTTTATAATAATCAATTGACTATTAGGGTTTAATATCATGATGATGGAATGGTATAGAAATGTGTCCAACATAACATTATGACAAACATTTTCTCAATGTGACAATCAATCTCACAATGATTGTTGTAATGTTACATTACATTAGAATTTATTCAATGTCACAATGTAAAATTACAAAATTGGAGTTTAATATTAGGGTTAATAGTATTAGGGATTTTAATATTGGGTATATAATATTAGGGTTTATAATAGGGTTTAATATATCAAACTTAGGGTTTAATATATTAACCCTAGGGTTTATAATATTAGGTTTTATTATTTCAGGGATTATAATATTGGGTTTTATGATGCTAGGGTTTATAATATTTAGCTGAATATTAGGGTTTAATATCGTGATGTTGAAATGGTATAGAAATGTGTCCAATATCACATTGTGACAAATATTGTCTCAATGTGACAATCAATCTCACCATGATTATTGTAATGTTACATTATAGTACAATTTACTTAATGTTGCAATATAACAATACAAAAGTGGAGTTTAATATAGGGTTAATAGTATTATAATTTTAAATATTGGGTATATAATATTGGGGTTTACAATATTGTGTTTATAATATGAGGATTTAATATTGGCTTTATTATAGGTTTTAACCCCATACAGAAATTACATATATACAAATTCTAATAACAGAAAATAAACAATCGCGAGATCATAACACATAAAACAAATATACATAGAGTTTTCCCCTAGATCCCAAAATTGGGAATACCAAATAGATTTTTCATTATATTCCATTCAATGTTAAAACACATATATATACATGCCGAAGCATCCAATACCATGGAACAAAAACCATCACGCCGAAAAACATGTGTGAAAACCATGCACAAAACCATGGGTCCAAAAAATATAACACAACCCAACACTCTCCCACTTGTTATTTTCTTTCCATAGGAAGCCACAGGAGAGCTCAGTAATTTATCCAACCCTACAACACTGATTGTTTCTCTACACCAAGAGAACTTCTCAAAGCTCACATATTTTCTCAATGATCTAGAGTATTCTTCAAAGTGTTGACCTTTACCAGCAACAACTTTCATCTTCTATCATATCCCTCGCAAAGTGATACTGAAAATCAATGTGCTTTGTCTTTGAATGATAAGAGGGGTTCTTTGCCAAGAAAAATTCACGTTGGCTGTCACAATCTATCCTTATAGCTTCCTATACTAACCCCATATTTGAACACAATCTCTGCAACTAAATTGCTTCCTTGCTTGCATGAGTGGTTGTTGTGTACTATGCCTTTGTAGTTGATAGTACCACCATAGATTATTTATTACTCATCCAACTTACTACACCTCCAAATAGGTTAAAAACATACCCACTTGTAGATCTTCTCTGATCCAGATCTCCAAACCATTCTGCATCAACAAAGCCACAAATATCCAAAACTCTGTCCAATCCTCGTCTTCCTTGGTAACACAAACAATAATCACTATTGCCACGCAAATATGTGAAAAACTCCTTCACTGCTCTCTAATGCTCCTTCCCTAGTTTTGACATAAACCTTCTCAATACTCCCACTACATGTGTAATGTGTGGTCTAGTACAGACCATCGCATACATCTAGATATTGACTGCACTTGCATATGGAACACAGGACATGCCCTCTTCCTCTTTTTGTGTTTTCATACATTGTTCAACAGATAACTTTACACCTACAAGAATAGGAACCTTCACTGGTTTACTATCTTGCATATTAAGCCTCTGCAGTATTGTCTCAGCATACTTCCTTTGGTTTAACCTGAGCTTCCACTTTTCCTAGTCTCTTTCAATTTCCATGCACAATATAGTTTGTAGCACCAAGATATTTCATGTCAAATTTGGAGGAAAATTGGGTCTTCAAATCCTGGATAATTTATTTGTCATTTCCAACTAGGAACATATCATCCACATACAAGACCAGATAAATAACAAAGTCACCAATTAATTTAAAATACACATAGTAATCTGCTTTTCTTCTCGTGAAGCCAAGCCCTTGTATAAATATATCAAATTTATGAGACGACATCCTTGGTGAATGTTTTAACTCATACATAGAATTTTTTAACTTGCACACCATTTCTTTCTTACCCTTCACTGTAAATCCGTCAGGTTGCTTCATGTTGATCTCTTCTTCCAGAACCCCATGAAGAAATGTTGTCTTCACATCCATCTTTGTTGCCTCAAAATCAAAAGAAGGAGTAACATATAAAAGTAATCTAATAGAAGCTACCTGGGTAACAAGAGAAAAAATATCACCAAAATCAATTCTCGACACCTGGGAATAACCTTTTGCTACCAATCAAGCTTTATATTTCTCCACCTTTCCTTCTGCATTTATTTTCTTCTTGAACACCCATTTGTTGCCAATGGTTTTCCTCTAGCTAGCAACTCGACGAGATCCCAAGCATCATTTTTGTGCAAATATGCCATTTCATCAACCATGGCCCCCTTCTAGAGTTTTCCATCCTTTGAATCTACTGCTTCCTTCAAAGATATGGGTTTATCATCAGTGATAGATAAAGAAAAATTTGAACAGAAAGTAGATAGACTATACCTTTCTCCCACCCTTCTTTCTCGAACTGATTTTCTCACACCCGGAGTTTGTGGCTCTTCATCTTTTGATTCCTCTTTTGTTGTAGAGTCTGATTCTTCCTCCATTAGCTCAAACTTTATATTTTCAAGTTCCTTTAGTTGGACGTCATATTTAATAACATATTTCACCTCTCTTAACACCACATCTCGTCTGTACACAACCTTCCTTGTTACTGGGTTCCAAAGCTTATAACCCTTTAAGTCATCCTTATACCTAATAAAGATGCATTTCTCATATTTACTATCCAACTTTGTTCTTTTCTCCTTCAGAACATGTACATATGCATCACATCCAAATACCCTTAGATGTGAAAGAGAGGGTTTCTTATCAGTCCATACCTCTTTTGGAGGGTTATCCTCCAACGTCGATGAAGGTGATCTATTGACCAAGTAACATGCAGTCTCCACCGCCTCTACCCAAAATTCATGTCCTAACCCAACACTATTGAGCATGCTTCTTGCCCTTTCCATCAATGTCTTGTTCATTCTTTTTGCAACTCCATTTTACTAAGGTATGTATGGAGTATTCTTTTTTCGTGTAATACCACACTTCTTGAAGAACTCTTCAAAGTCCTTCTTGTAAAATTCTCCACCGTTATCTGTCTTCAGCACCTTTATCTTCTTCTCTGTGTAGTTTTCCACAAGAGCCTTAAATTCTTTAAACCTGTCAAAGACTTCATATTTCTTCTTGAGGAAATATATCCATTTATTCTTTGAGAAGTCATCTATAAATTATAAATAATACACAAACTTATCCATTGACGGAACCTTCACAAGCCAAAACACATCACTGCGCACAAGCTCTAATATTTGTTTCACCCTCTTACCACCAGAGGGGAAACTCACCTGATTCTGCTTCCCATATACACAATTTTCACAAAAATCAAAATCCAGAGAGCTATTATTCATACCTTCTACCATACCTTTACCATGAAGTATTCGGAGGCCCTTCTCTCCAATATTTCCATGCCTTTGATGCCACAACATGGTCTTTTCTCTAGAGACCACTAGATTTTCTACTCCACTTTCAGGGACCACAAAACCGTTGCACCCATCAACAACAATGCTACCTTGTAGCTTGTATAGAGTTTTAATCCGAGCTCCCCACATCAATATCAGTTCTCCCTGAACAATCTTGTCGGTATCTTTCTCGAACACTATTTTTACACCTGCATCTTCCAGCTTGGTTACAAAAATTAGATTTATGGCTAATGAAAGAATACATTGTACACATGGAAGTGTTCTAATCCTTCCACCTTGCAACTTCAACTTGAATTTTCCACGACCAATGATTCTAGCGTTCTTGTCATCCCTCAAGAATACATGACCACCATCATATTTATCATACTCGCAAAATCACTCTCTATGGGGAGTGAAGTGAAAGGAGGCACCTAATTCAATCAACCATGCCTCATGATCTACATGTGTACTTGAAGAAGCCAGGTACACATCCCCACCTTAATCTAAGGTGATTTTCACCTCTGTAGAAGGAGCATCATCAGATCCCTTTCCTTTGTCAGAAGATTTAGATTTACAGTCCCTTTTCTAGTGCCCTTCCTTTCCACATTTCCAACACACCTTTATAGGTTTTCCTGAAGATTTAGATCTCCCTCTAGATTTAGATCTCCCACTCGATGACTGATTTTTGTTTTAGTTGGGACTATCGTCATACAAACAAGGCATCACCATTCTGGATCTCCATATTTTTCCATCTCATTTCCTTCTTCAACAAGGATGAAACTATTTCATCAAACTACAAGGCAGTTACATTGCTACCTATTGCAATAACAAGACTTTCCCATGAATCTAGTAGAGAACACAACAAACTAATGCACTTATCTTCATCTAAAATTTTAATATCAACAGACAATAATTGGCTTACCACAGTATTAAATGCATTCATATGCTCTTTCACTCAAGCTCCATCTCTCATCCTCAGGTTATACAACTATGTCTGTAGGAACAATTTATTCACCAGAGACATAGATTAGTACAAAGTCCCTAAACTGACCCACAAAGCCTTCGTCATAGCTTACCCTGATACATTCAACAATACTGAATCTGAGACACACAATCGTATTGTTCTCTTTGCCTTCCGATCCAAATTATTCCATTCTTCATCGGACACTCCCATTGGTTTAGTACCTGGATCTACCGTGATCCACTGATCTTTGTCCAGTAGCAGATCCTCCATCTTGAGTTTTCACAGCTCAAAACTCTGACCATTAAATTTATCGATCTTTATCTTTCCACTGCTCACCATCTTCTTTCACCACCAGAATTGATCCCGCAGATCTCCCACTGAACAAGGTCTACCACAGGCTTGAGCGAAACCCCTCAACAAGAAAGGCATCCCTTTAAAGTCAAAACAACTCTGACACCAAATGTAGGTTTTAACCCTGTACAAAAATTACCTGCATACGAATTCTAATAACAGAAAATAAACAATAGCAAGACCATAACACCTAAAATAAATATACACAGAAATTTTCCCCTAGATCCCAAAACCGAGACTACTAGATTGATTTTTCATTACATTCCTTTCAATGTTAATATATATGTATATGTATCTATCTATCTATATATATATATATAATATATAATATATATATATATATATATATATTATATATATATATATATATATATATAATATAATATATATATATATACGCCGAAGAATCCAATACCATGGACTGAAAACCATCACGCCGAAAAACATGTACGAAACCCATGCTCAAAACCATGGACAAAACCATGGGTCCAAAAAAAAAAATTTCTGAGGGGCACTACCTCGAACCCTATACCGGTTGGCTGACTGCCCCCCTCAAATCCCCTGTGACCCCCCCGTTGCACATCGGCACAATGAAGGGGGAGCTATGCCTCCCCTCTAACCCCTCGGTTTAGTAAGGGGGGCTAGTCATTGAAAGAATATAACACAACCCAACATTTATAATATTGGGTTTTTTAGTATTGGGTTTATAATATTATTTTTAGTATAACGATTTGAAATTTTGGTTTTTTAATACTGGGGTTTATAATATTCAATAAAATATTAGGGTTTAATATTGAGTTGTATAATATTAATCTTAAGATTTGTGATATTAATCTTATGGTTTATCCCCCACTGTGGGTGATAATTCATGCCACCCAAGTTAATCATGTGCAATACCCTTGGAATTGGTAGTCATCTAGGTCTCATGAATCCAACAACTGGTTGGAATAGATAGCTTCAATACATATCAATGGATGTACTCTCTCAGTTCAGATATTGGTATAAACTCTCCCTCATAAAATACAAAGAATCATGGTGGTTCATTATTATTCGGATGGGTATTAAGGTAGGTGGTGTATAGGCAACTTCTTAGCTAGCATGCCCACTTGTTTCATTCTATTTACAAGCCAAGAGAGATTCACCAATGTTTTTAAACTTCAAGATAATTTTCCATCCTTAAAATTTTCCCTATTTATTATCCCTTCAGTTAAGAATATTAATCCCTCGATTTTATCATTTTCTAGAGTTTATAATATTATTAGTCCCTTTGGTTTATAATATCAATAATCCCTTTGGTTTATAATATTAATCCATAATATGTATAACAATATATTAGAGTTATAATATTAATTTGAGGTTTGACACATTAATCTTAGGGTTTATATTCCTAGGGTTTAATATTAACTCCTTGTTTATAATATAAATCTTATGGGTTTATTAATACCTTGGGTTTATAATATTAATCCAAGAATTTATAATATTAATCACTTGGGTTTTTAATATTAATCCCATAGGTTTATAAAATTGTTCCTTGAATTTCTTAATCCCTTGCACTTATAATATACATAATCCTT
>APFE031559302.1:9227-20318 GCA_000404065.3 Pinus taeda
ATATATATATGCTTGATTTATGGGTCCCTTGACATTGTTTTCTTGGTCCTTGCCTTGACTTGTAAAGCATTTCACCCATCACTCCCTATTTTTACTTCATGTTTTAAGGGGCATATGTTATACAGTATTTTGTCACACCTCTTTTTCACTTCCTGTTCCACATCCGGAAGTGCCAAAATGTTGATAACTGTGAATTTTATTCATCATGAAACGCATATTGAAATATCCCTGAAGAATGGAAGAAAAATTGTCCTGGGTCAATTCTGGAGAAGGTTGACTAAAACCCTAAATTTCAAGACCAACGGTTTTCGCTCCACTACCTACCTGTGATGATGGAAGGTTGCAGTTCTTTACCCAGTGTTGCTAACATGGGTTTTGATATAAAATTCGCACTGAACCTCTTATGGTAGGTTTTCTCAAAATGAAGGAGAAGGTTTATATGCTAGAAAATTCAAGAAACAATGAGTTGGATGTTGTGGGCTTTCCCCTTGAGATGTGGACCTTCCTCCCTCTTTAATGGATCCCCAAATCCCTCTCCCTTCCTATAAATGAAATCCCTTCCATCCCCAAATGGTTGGTCATTGATTCCTTGCATTCCTATGTTGGTATTATGCCTAGATGCTACCCATATAACTTGGAGAAGGAGTTCCTGAAGAGTCTTGGCTTGGACTTGGACATCCACCAAAGGGAGGTCTCTAACATCAAGGCAATGGTTGTATGCCTCCATTTTTTATTCATTAATATATACATCTGATTTTCACTTTCCGCAAATGTATAAATGTTTATGAATTTAGCTTAACATTCCTTGATCTATTAAGTAGTTTATGTTTGACATATGCCATGTCTTCTCTTATACCTTGTATTGTCTTTTGATCTCTCTTGTCGGTACTCAGACATAAATAACAAGCAAGGAGAAAGCCTGAAAGCTAGGAGATCGAAGCCATCACCAAAGGATTGAGCGATTACCATCAGAGTGAAGTAGGTTTCTCCTTCTCTCTATATTTTTAAACATAAGCTAGGAAAGTATGCATCAATTTGTTCAATTTGTTGCTAGACCCATTCATTGGGCTGGAGAGATCACCTTTGTCTATAGAGGGGATTTATCTTCACAACACTATGAATATGTTTAAAGTGAAATATGTGTGGAGGACAAGGCGCACAATGTAGTTTATTTCATAGGCACGAAATTAATTTAATACTAGAAACAAAGACTTTCATTCATAATGTAAAAAGCACAACTAGAAAAAGGAATTTGTAAACTAGAAATAATGAATATTTGTAGATTAAATACCTATTATTATTGTGCAATATGAGACTAAGTGTATTTTTAATGCATGTGAACAAGTAGTGTTATGTGGGAGAACATATGTGCACAACAAAGACAATAAATGTTGATGCATTGTGTGTATTGGTATATTGAATAAATATGTGCTCACATGCATACTCGGTAAATTCAATGCTGAAAGAACTCATATTTACCCACAACAATGTTTTTATTAATAAGAGAAAAAGCATTGGAATGATAAAAAATATGAATGACAACTTTGTAGTAGGTAATGATTTCTGCCAGGAAAAATACTAGGGGTGGTGGTGAATTAGTATATTTAATTCACTTTAATATTTCAATTTCATATTCAAAAGTTTGTACGCTATTGTTCTTCTTGCAACAAATGTATGTACACGACTTCAATGAATGCAAACATTGTATATCCAGTTTACTTAATTTTTCCTATCTTTCATCGGTGGGTTAACTTAACCATTGCATTATGAATTGATTAAACATTTAGTATGTAGTAAAGAATAGATCAATCACATCGCATAAGAAACACAAATATAACACCAGGATTTCATGTGTAAACCCAATGTGGGAGAAAACCATCGTTGTCGTCGTCTCTGTCTTATTTCTTATTATATTAAGAAAATATTTAGTACATCTTGTACTGGTGTAGAATCTGACTATCACTCAGGCACCCACTTACAAGAGGCTACAACCTCCACTCATTCTCCAGTGCCCATTGGAAGGGAGCTACAACCCCTAAATCTCATTTACTAGCTTCTATCGGAAGGAAGCTCCTACCCCATCACTAAAGGTTGCAACCCTCAGCTATTTCTGGACTTCATTTTAGAATGTTTCACATTAGATCCACCTGTCAAAAAATCATCAAACAACCTATAGGCCACCTTTCATCATATTTCACACTCGACCCTCATCAACAATAAGCCCAAACTAATTGGCCAAGCTGAAATATTGAATCTCAAAATATGAATCACTAAAGAATTGTAAACCAACTGAGTCACTAAAGCATCAAACCACTAAATACTGAATCAAATTAATCACTAAACAAAACATCAACCAACCATTCCATCCAGATCAAATCAATACAAAACCAATCCAATCAACACTCTCAGATATAGATAGACATCATTGATAGAAAGAATCAAATATAACATAACTTGTCATCATCAAGAAACACTGCAAACTCTAACCATATATTAACTTCAAAATATATGCACATCTACTCTGAAGTAAAATGTGTATATACGCACTTCCTCTAAATGAAACCTGCATACATATATCAAATCACTGGATGCTAAAACTAAATCACTGAAACATTCTCTGAGTTACTATCATACTGAGTCACAATGGCAACTTGGTCACAGATCAACATCATGTAGCATCAGCACTAACCATTATTCCAATCCACAATCCAATCAACCCAGTTAACGCTGATGGATACAGACCATGCATATTGACATCAATGACAAGCAACAACAAATAGAAAAAATATCATCATCTGTCATCATCAGGAAATAGTTGAAAAATCTTAATACATATACACAACGTCAATAAAATAGATCTATGTGTGTGCATGATTATTATGCATAACACCAGCGTATATATACCAACATACTAAATAAAATATCACACAATTTACATGTAATTGTGCATAACCAAATTCGTGTATGTAGGCGGCCTTACTAGATAATACCAGCGTACAAGTCTTGAACTATTGAATCAAATATTGATTGCAAATCACAATCATACTTTCTAGAAATTTAATTGTTAAATCACAAATTGTTTCAATCACATTCAAACTTATCATCCATCATTCAATATTGAAAGAAAAACAAATATGTCAAGTTTTAACCATTAGTACTTAATGTACTTTCATATCCTCCATATTTGAGTCATCTCCTTAGTCCCTAGTTCACACATGTTTAGATAAGTTCGTACATGAATAAATCTTGACTTGCACACATAATTCCTTGATCTCCATCTCCTTATATAGATTTTTCCTTTGCCAATACCTCAGGAAAATCCTTTTCTAATGTCATTAGTATTTATTGATGGGATCACATAGATGTTGCCACCACAATGACTATGGTAAATTACCATGGTAATGACCCATGGTATCCATATTTCCATGGTTCATATTATGAACAGGACTTTTTCTCACAGGACATGTGTATATACATGACCCTTCTTCACAGGAACCGCGTATAATTTCTCGAACTTCACTTTTTTCATCCAACTGTAACTGAACTACCATTTCTCTGTTCACATCCTCTATAACATATGTAGCAACATTCTTGATATAATATTATCATACTATTAACATCAACTATATCTTTTTCAAGCAAGTTACCATCAAGGACAACACATTAGCCATATTGCCAGTAATCTCCCCATTTGGACTTGATGGAAACAACTTTGGTGTTTGGACACCACTTGCAAACACCAAGTCTTCTCTCCCCCTTTGACATCAAGGGAAAAGGGCTGAACCAAGCTAAATGAAGTGCTTCCCTTGTAGAGCCAAATACTGTAAGTTTGATCTACTGATATGAATCCTGAAATCTACATACTGACCATATGTTGGACCATATGAAGATATGTGATAAAATCACAATGTTTTATGACTGAAACAAATATGACCTTTCCTATCACTAATGACTCTATGCTCCCATGACTACATCAATCACCCAACATTTTGGGTTTACATATTGGACCTAACTTTACATCAATATCCCAAAATAATGGGGATTACATACATGTCATGACTTGATCCCAATAGCCCATACATGAAAGAATTTTACAATGATTACAATATAGGTCTTTTCATGACCTTGACATCTAGATACATACATGACATCCATAACCATAAACAAGACTATCAATGATGGAGTATCTTTGTAGCAAAACCATTATAATCAATAGCAATCATCATGCTCCAAAAGTGCATCTGCAACATAATCATCTGACAACAACAACATAAAGTGATATAATAATTGTAGCATGAGCATCCTCATCACCAACAAGTAATATATCATCAGATAGATAAGATAGTGTAGCATCAATCTTTCCAATATTATTACCACGTGACCAAATGTATCACTAAGAAATTGTGGCAAAAGCATAAGATTGTGTAGTAAAGCACTGTCACCAACTCATCCCTTGACCTCATGTCGGTAAGGTCAACACACTCTCTCCATGTATAGGAATAAATAAAATCCTTAAGTAGAAAATACATATCAATCTCTTGTACCATAACACCATATGTAACATACGCAACATTATATTATCTCCATGCATCAATAAAAAACAAGAGAACCTCAGTGTCTTCACATTGCCATCAGTGATCAAAATATGCTCTTTCGCATTTCATAGTAGGAGTCCCATATTGATGAGTTTTCATTCCATTAGGTCATGGATTCGCTGATGGTAGGGTTTACTTTAGTTTTTCCCTCTTGATATGTACTTGCTAATCTTCTTTCATATATTTCATTCATGGTTCATGTTCATTCTACAGTTTATTTCATTAAGTCTTGGGGTTTGGTCTCATTAGGTCTTAGGGTCCCACCATAGTCAAATCTAGTTATTACATGCCAATAATGATCAACAAGGACATGAGGAGGCCAATAATGATTGGTAAGTCATAATTTATCAGCTTGAGAGCTGAATGTAGTTCTCACCTCAAAACTTGTTTTGAAATGAAAACAGAGTATTTGTTTTTATTTTCATTTTTGATGTAATTTTATTTTTTCTTCCATATGTAATATTTCTTCCCAAGCTCCTCCTAAGCTTGTGATGTTTCGAAGCATCTACAACTGCAAAGAATCAAAGTGATCTAGAGCATCAATCCACCTGCAGGAGCAAAAGAAAACAAGCATGGAAAACAGAGAATTAAAAAGACAAATAGACATTACAAAAGTGGGTTTTTTCAAAAGCAAAAATAAAAGGAGATCATATATAAACTCATCACTTGCTATTTTCATGTCGTGTCATTTGCAAAACAATAGAGCCAAGAAGAAGAATAAAAATCGATTTGCTAAGTGTTATTGGGAAAAATAGGGGTGGCGTTGCACTTTGAAGAAGGGCACTGTGTTTTTGAGAATTTTGAACCGGCGCTGCGCTCCTGGCATTTTCGCAAAGTGTAAATTAACATGGGCACTATGCTCCTGGACTAGCGCTTCTGTAGGGTGGTGCTCCGATTTGACTAGCAAAGCCCAAAAACGCTCCAAGCCTCCAAATTTCACCAAATTTCCTCCAAATTTCCTCTTGGAAAGTAAGTATTGTCATCTCTCTTGTTATTTAGGGTGCTCATGCGAAAATTTTCTTGGTCCTTCATCCTTAAAATTAAAACCCTAATTTCTATTATAAACCCTAGTTTTCTTACCATTCACTTCATAAGCTAAAACCCTTATTCCCAGTATTGCTGTCACACTCTATCACTCACTTATCACTCCCCAAACCCCCTCCCTCAGACATTTTTCCCGCACCTTCATTTGCACTTATTCCTCCGAAGCTATTGCCCATAGCACCATCCATACATTATCACATTGTGAAAAATAAGGGAAACATGGACAAAGACAAAGACTTTGAATATGAAGAGGAGACATTCAGTGACAGTTCTATGGAGAGGCACAGGCCACATAGGAAACCTCATAAAGGAGGAAAAATCATCATAGAGGAGCCCACCAGTTTGAGAGAATTACAGGCTTGCCCACTTGCAGCTTATTGTTTCAGACACCAAGCATGTTTTGAATTTTGTGAACTAGTGGAAAGAGTTTAGTTTCACCATGAGTTGGCCATACATTTTGTTGCTTATTTACATAACAATGAGGTGACACTTGCCAGAGTAACCTTCACAATATCACTAGCTATCATTTTAGAAGCCACTAGAATCCCTAATGTTGGTGAAAAATGGTACAAGGGTCAGGACCTTGATGAGGATTACTATGAACCTTACATCAAGCCTCAATACAGAAACTAGGTGAAGAGGCTTTTCCCCTTTAAATTTTTGGAGAATAGGTATGTTCCTTTGATAAGGATTATCATCAAGTATTTCACTTGTGAAGGCATATTCTCTCGGTTGTATGCTTACCATATCAGACTCCTCATGCACTTCACCAGTCCTTCTTCATCAGTCCACAGGCAAATGTTATCTCCACAAGGTGTGGAAGGGGCTTTGCCTTCTACATCAACAAAACAGGTACATGTTGAGCAATTTAGCAAAGGCAAGGAAAAAGTGCAAGAGGAAGATCTTGGTGATGAGGAGGAAAGATATTTTTACCTGATTGAGCATGAGGAGCCACAACAACACTTTACTCATCATGGAATTGACATCATTGACTTGGAGGCTCAGGATGAAAAAACCATCAAAGACATCATCATTCAAGAAAGGGAAGGTCAAATACAAGCTTTGGCGGAAAACCTAGAGAGAGCCAAGTTCATCATCAAATATTTAGAACAGGAAAACAAACAATTGAGTGACAAGCTAGTCCTCATGGAGCTGCAAATGATCAAAGCAAATAGGAAAATGGCTAAAGAGGCTCATGTCACATTTAATCCTATTGAGAAATAGATTGAAAATGATAGGGAAACTTGGCTTGAGAGGCTCAACATACATCTTGAAGGACTAATTGAGAAGGTCAACAGGGATAAGAAAATGCTCTGACACATGGCCTATCATTACATGACCCGCAACAAAATTTGTAATATGAGGATTAGGAAGCTAAAAGCCAGGTTGAGGAGAGCCTTAGAGGGCAAGAAAGATCAAGATAGGTTGAAGATGTTGGCTAAAGCCTCCCTAGCCCATAAAAGTAGCTAATGGTGGTGTTCCATGCCAAATTTGTGTAGGTTTTAACCCTGTACAGAAATTACCTGCATACGAATTCTGAAACAAAGAAAATAAATAATGCGGGAGCATAACACATAAAACACATATGCACAAAGATTTTCCCCTGGATCCCAAAATAGGGACTACTAGCTTGATTTTTTCATTATGTTCCTTTCAATGTTACAATACATATTTATACATGCTGAAGCATCCAATACCATGGACTGAAAACCATCGCGTCCAAAACCATGGACCGAAAACCATTGTGTCCAAAAAACATGTGCGAAAATTATGCACAAAACCATAGGTGGGTCCACCCAACCTAACAAAGGGTCCAAAACCAAAATTTTCCGAGGCACTGCCTCGGACCCCATAAAGTGGGGTTACGAGTACCCATCAAACCCCCTATTAACTATGTGGAAAGAATATAACACAACCCAACAATCTCCCACTTGTTGTTTTGTTTCCACAGGGGGCCACAGGAGAGCTTAGTCATTTGTCCAGCCTTGAAACACCCATTGCTTCTCTACACCAAGAGAACTTCTCAGAGCTAACAGATTTTGTCAATGCATCTGCAGTATTCTTCAAAGTGTCCACCTTTACCAACAACACCTTTTTGTCTTCTATCATATCCCTCACAAAGTGATACTGAACATCATGTGCTTTGTCTTTGAATGATAAGCAGGGTTCTTTGCCAAGAAAATTGCACTTTGGCTGTCACAGTCTATCCTTATAGCTCCCTGTACTAACCCCATACTTGAACACAATCTCTGCAACCAAATTGCCTCCTTGCTTGCATGAGTGGCGCCATGTATTCTGCCTCTGTAGTTGATAGTGCCACTATAGATTGTTTCTTACTCATCCAAATGACTGCACCTCCAAATAGGTTAAACACATACCCACTTGTAGATATTCTCTGATCCAGATCTCCAGCCCAGTCTACATCAATAAAGCCATGAATATCCAACACTCTCTCCAATCCTAGTCTTCTTGGTGGCACAAACCATAATCACTTGTGCCACCCAAATACCTGAAAACTCGCTTCACTGCTATCCAGCGCTCCTTGCCTGGTTTTGACATAAACCTACTCAATACTCCCACTGCATGTGCAATGTCTGGTCTAGTACAGACCATGGCGTACATCAAGCTACTGACTGCACTTGCATATGGAACACGGGACATGTCCTCTTCCTCTTCTTGTGTCTTGGGACACTGTTCAGTGGATAACCTCACACCTATAGGAATAGGAACCTTCACCGGTTTACTATCCTGCATATTAAACCTCTGCAATATTGTCTCGACATACTTCCTCTGGTTTAACCAAAGCTTCCTCTTTGCCCGATCTCTTTTAATTTCCATGCCCAAAATATAGTTTGCAGCATCGAGATCTTTCATGTCGAATTTGGAGGACAATTGGGTCTTCAAATCCTGGATAATTTCTTTGTCATTTCCAACCAACAACATATCATCAACATACAAGACCAGATAATAACACGGTCACCAATTAATTTAAAATACACACAATGATCTGCTTTGCTTCTGGTGAAGCCAAGTCCCCGTATAAATGTATCAAATTTCTGATACCACATCCTTGGTGACTGTTTTAACCCATACAGAGACTTCTTTAACTTGCATACTAGTTCTTTCTTACCCTTCACCGCAAAGCCTTCAGGTTGCTTCATGTAGATTCCCTCTTCCAAATCCCCGTGAAGAAATGTTGTCTTCACATCCATCTGTTCTACCTCAAAATCAAAAGCAGCAGCAACAGATAAAAGTAATCTAATAGAAGTACCTTGGCAACAGGAGAAAAAATATCACCAAAATCAATTCCCAACACCTGGGAATAACCTTTTGCTACCAACCGAGCTTTGTATTTCTCCACCTTCCCTTCTGCATTTGTCTTCTTCGTGAACATCCATTTGATGCCAATGGGTTTCCTTCCAGCCGGCAACTCCACCATATCCCAAGCCTCATTTTTGTGCAAAGATGCCATTTCATCAACCATGGCCTCTTTCTAGAGTTTTCCATCCGCTAAATCCACTACTTCCTTCACAGTTCTAGGATCATCATCAGTAAGAAACAAAGAAAAATTTGAACAGAAGGCATATGGAATATACCTTTCTGGTTGCCTTCTTTCTTGAACTGATCTTCTCACAGCCGGAGTTTGTGGCTCTTCATCTTATGATTCCTCCTCTCCTAGAGAGTTTGATTCTTCCTCCCTCAGTTCAAACTCTGTCTTCACAGGTTCCTTTGGTTGGACTTCATGTTTGATAACATGTTTCACCTCTCTAAACACCACATCTCGACTGTACACAACCTTTCGTGTGACTGGGTTCCAAAGCTTATAACCCTTTAAACCATCCTTATACCCAATAAAGATGCACTTTTCAGATTTACTATCCAACTTGGTCGTTTCTCCTTTGGAACATGTATATATGCATCACATCCGAATACCCTCAGATGTGAAAGAGAGGGTTTCTTACCAGTCCATACTTCTTGTGGAGTCTTATCCTCCAATGCTGTTGAAGGTGACCTGTTGAGCAGGTAACATGCAGTATCCACTGCCTCTGCCTAGAATTCCTGTCCTAACTTGGCACCACTGAGCATGCTTCTTGCCCTTTCCATCAATGTCTTGTTCATTCTTTCCGTGACTCCATTTTGCTGAGGTGTATATGGAGTAGTCTTTTGTTATGCTATACCACACTTCTTACAGAATTCTTCAAATTCCTTGCTGTAGAATTCTCCACCATTATTTTTCCTTAGCACCTTTATCTTCTTCTCTATCTGATTTTCCACCAGAGCCTTAAATTCTTTAAACCTATCAAAGACTTCAAATTTCTTCTTAAGGAAATATATCCATGTATTCCTTGAGAAGTCATCTATAAATGATACATAGTACACAGACTTACCCAGTGATGAACTTTCACAGGTCCAAACACATCACTGTGCACAAGCTCTAATATTTGTTTCGTCCTCTTACCACTAGAGGGGAAACTCACCCGATTCTGCTTCCCATATACACCATTTTCACAGAAATCAAAATCCAGAGAGCTATTACTCATACCTTCTACCATACCTTTACCATGAAGTATTCGAAGGCCCTTCTCTCCAATATGTCCAAGCCTTTGATGCCACAAGATGGTCTTCTCTCCAGAGACCACTAGATTTTCTACTCCATTTTCAGGAACCATAGAACTATTGCACCCGTAAACAACAGTGCTACCTTGCAGCTTGTACAGAGTTCCAATCCGAACTCCCCGCATCAATACCAGTGCTCCTCGAACCATCTTGCAGGTATCCTTCTCGAACACTGTCTTTACACTGCATCATCCAACTTACTTACAGAAATCAGATTTCTGGCCAACGCAGGAATATGCAAAACACCCGGGAGGGTTCTAACCCTTCCACCTTGCAACTTCAACTTTACTTTTCCGCGACCAATGATTCTAGCCTCCTATCATCTCTAAGAAGACATCACCACCATCGTGATTTCTCTACTCGCATACCACTCTCTATGGGGAGTGAAGTTAAAGGATGCACCTGAGTCAATCAACCATGCTTCATGATCTACATGTGTACTTGAAGAAGCCAAGTACACATCCCCACTTCATCTGAGGTGGTTTTCGCCTCTGCAGAAGGAGCATCATCAGATCCCTTTCCTTTATCAGGAGCTTTAGATTTACACTCCCTTCTGAAGTGCCCTTCCTTTCCGCATTTCCACCACACCACCTTTATAGGTTTTCCTGGAGATTTAGATCTCCCTCTAGATTTAGATCTCCCACTCGATGACTTATTTTTGTTTCTGTTCTGGGACCGTCCTCGTACAGACAAGGCATCACATTCTGGTTGTCCATATTTTTCTGTCTCATCTCCTCCGTCAGCAAGGCTAAGACTATTTCATCAAACTACCAAAGCAGTTGGCATTGCTACTGATTCAATACCAGACTATCCCACGAATCTGTACGAGGAACAC
>APFE031559302.1:22259-50809 GCA_000404065.3 Pinus taeda
CACCCGATTCTGCTTCCCATATACACAATTTTCACAGAAATCAAAATCCAGAGAGCTATTACTCATACCTTCTACCATACCTTTGCCGTGAAGTATTCGAAGGCCCTTCTCTCCAATATGTCCAAGCCTTTGATGCCACAGCATGGTCTTCTCTCCAGAGACCACTAGATTTTCTGCTCCATTTTCAGATACCATAGAACTATTGCACCCGTAAACAACAGTGCTACCTTGCAGCTTGTACAAAGTTCCAATCCGAACTCCCCGCATCAATACTAGTGCTCCTCGAACCATCTTGCAGGTATCCTTCTAGAACACTGTCTTTACACCTGCATCATCCAACTTGCTTACAAAAATCATATTTCTGGCGAATGCAGGAATATACAGAACACTCGGAAGGGTTCTAACCCTTCCACCTTGCGCCTTCAACTTTACTTTTCCGCGACCAATGATTCTAGCCTTCCTATCATCTCCTAAGAAGACATCACCACCATCGTACTTCTCATACTCGCAGAACCACTCTCTATGGGGAGTGAAGTGAATGGATGCACCTGAGTCAATTAACCATGCCTCATGATCTACATGTGTACTTGAAGAAGCCATGTACACATCCCCACATTCATCTGAGGTGGTTTTCGCCTCTGCAGAAGGAACACCATCAGATCCCTTTCCTTTATCAGGAGCTTTAGATTTACACTCCCTTCTGAAGTGCCCTTCCTTTCCACGTTTCCAGCACACCACCTTTATAGGTTTTCCTGGAGATTTAGATCTCCCACTCGATGACTTATTTTTGTTTCTATTCTGGGACAGTCCTCGTATAGACAAGGCATCACCATTCTGGTTGTCCATATTTTTCTGTCTCATCTCCTCTGTCAGCAAGGCTGAGACTATTTCATCAAACTGCAAAGCAGTTGCATTGCTACCTATTGCAATAACCAGACTATCCCACAAATCTGGTAGAGAACACAACAGACTAATGCACTTATCTTCATCTGAAATTTTAATATCAACAGATGATAACTGACTTACCACAGTATTAAATGCATTTAGATGCTCTGTCACCGAGTCTCCATCTTTCATCCTCAGGTTATACAGTTTTTTCCACAAGAATAGTTTATTCACCATAGACTTAGATTGGTACAAAGTCCCTAACTTGTCCCACAGAGCCTTCACCGTAGCTTCCCCTGATACATTCAACAATATTGAATCTAAGACACGCAATGATATTGTTCTCTTTGCCTTCCGATCCAACTTCTTCCATTCTTCATCGGTCACTCCCGTTAGTTTAGTACCCGGATCTACCGCGATCCATTGATCTTTATCCACCAATAGATCCTCCATCTTGAGTTTCCACAACTCAAAACTCTGACCATTGAGCTTCTCAATCTCTATCTTTCCACTGATCGCCATCTTCTTTCACCACCAGAATCGATCTCGCAGATCTCCCACTGAACAGGGTCTACCACAGGCCCGAGCGAAAGCCCTCAACAACAAAGGCGTCGCCTTGAAGCCAAACAGCTCTGATACCAAATGTAGGCTTTAACCTTGTACAAAAATTACCTACATACAAATTCTGAAACAAAGAAAATAAACAATGTGAGAGCATAACACATAAAACACATATGCACAGAGATTTTCCCCTGGATCCCAAAACTGGGATTACTAGCTTGATTTTTTCATTATGTTCCTTTCAATGTTACAATACATATTTATACATGCTAAAGCATCCAATACCATGGACCGAAAACCATCGCATCCAAAACCATGGACCGAAAACCATTGCGTCCAAAAAACATGTGCGAAAATCATGCACAAAACCATAGGTGGGTCCGTCCAACCTAACAAAGGGTCCAAAACCAAAATTTCCCAGGGCACTGCCCCTGAACCCATAAAGTGGGGTTACGGGGACCCCTCAAACCCCCTGTTAACTATGTGGAAAGAATATAACACAACCCAACAATTTGGGCAAATTTTGAGAAGTTTTTGCACTTCTGAAATTTTGAAATTTATAGCACAAAATTTTTTCCCAGAAGTGCAGCACCACCGGCTTTATTCTTTTTTCTAGAGCATCGGATGGAGAAAAGGTTTGCATTTTTGGATTCAATATTGTGAGGACATGCACCTTGGAAATTTTCAAAAGTTTTGGAGCAAATCCGGGTCACTAAAAGGTCCAAAAACTACCAAAAAATAACCTCTCTGCCTGTTTTTGGACACACAGAAGCAGTCTTGGAAGATTCAAGTTTTGAGGGGGAAAGTGACCTCCAAATTCAAATATTCTAGGTGTTCCAAAAACTATACTTGACGATCTTTCCAATGAGCTATCGTGAGCTCAATTTTGCTAAGGGGAAGGCCTCCAAAATTAGGTGGAAAGTGGCGCTGCACTTTTGACCATTTTGCTCAAAAAAATCAAAATTCACCTTTTTTTACTGTGAATCTGATTTCTCTCTCCTCATGGATGATTTCGCCGATATAATTTATGACATGGCATGTAAATGTAATGGTAAAATAGTGTTATATGGTAGATTCATTAGTTAATGGTAGTTTTGAGGCAAATGAATCAATTTCCCTACTTGTAGAGGCAAGTTGTTTGACTGCCTATATTCTTGGTCCTTGTTTGGAAATGTTTGAAACAACTCCTCTTCTCATGGTTTCAACCCCTAATGGTTAGGATGAGGGATTGTAATGTCTATATTATGTATTTTATTTCTAATTTGGAAGGGTGGATTCAATTAGATGCTCATGTACTTAACACTTATCATTTTGTAGCAGTTTTGGTAGGAAGCTAATAAAGTTGTAGCTATTTTTATGGGATTCCTGTGGTACGGCCTTTAGCATGTGTTTCTTCTTCAGTTAACTTTTTCTCATGTTATTTATGTATGCCTCTTTCATGTAATCTCTTCTGATTGGTTATTTTCAAGTTAGATGGGTGGAATACATTAGATTTTAATGCTCTTCCTTGGGAAAACACCAGTGGTTTATGCTTTCATCTATTTAGGAAGGATTCTTGACTTGCTCAAGCCCTTCTTAGCTCCTCACCAGTCTAGCCTTTCACCCATCAAGCTTTATGGTGCTGAGGATCATACCTACCTTGCCCCATAGAATACCCCTCGATTTTACCTTAGTTTCCTAGACCCAAAATTTCCCAGCTCCTCCTGATCTGGCAAAAAGCACCAACAAAATCAATCAAAACCCTTGAGATACTATATCTAGAATAAATTCTTGTTCATGATCCAGTCATCTTAACTGAGATTCATAAGGAGAGAGCCCTCTCCCAACCTACTAGGACTAGCTACCAGGTTAAGCTTGGTTTGTTGTTACCCTAGAATTGCCTTCCTTCAGCCTAAGGTCAATCTAGGCTCTAACATAGTGGCGACTATACTGGGGAAGAAATATTAATCACCTCGGTAATATATTTCAATCAAATTCTTGAACTTCGGATGATGATTTTTAGAATTTGCTAGGCTGAAACAGAAAGTTGTGAAGAAAAATAAAAATTCTGAAATTTGATAACACTGGCTTCGAGAAGGTACACGAGGTCCAATCTTGATCTGAATCCTCCTCCTATATTTGAAAATCCTAATCTCATTCTGCGAATACTTAGATAAGAAATTTCACTAAGTCCTAGACCTATTTTCAAATCCCATTCTTGTCCCAGTCAATGGTTGTTTATTGAAGATCTCCTTTTTGACGAGTACTTTGATCTTGCTTTGTTTGAAACCAAATCTGAAACTACGCTTGATAATAGAGTTATAAATCCGGAATTTGTTGCAAATCTTGAAAAGGAATGGGCAAACAGATCAATTGACGAATATATCTTAAATTATCTTCAATTGTCCATCATATCTACCAATATCCCTGAGCTTTTAGAATTAGTATCCGCTACTCTCAGTTCATCAGTATTCCCATCAAGTTCCAAAGTTCATTCTCAACCTCAGTTCATACCTACCCTTCCCCTTCAACCTATCATATCTGATCAAAAACCTATCACCCCTACTCCTCCATCAACCACTCCATTAAACCCAAGAAGTCCAACCATTGTTTCAAATCCACCTTGAGTCATGGCTTCCCGATATGCACCCCTCATTCTGCCTTAGAATTTGGAGGATATGCCTGCTGATTATCAAAGTAAGATACCTATTTTTGATGCCACTCAAAGTATTATAGCACAGCAACACGTTGACAGAATGAATGACTTCTTTGACCTTCATGAGGTAGACGCAAAAAATGTGACCATGAGATTATTTGTGCAAAGTTTTGGACGTGAGGTTCGTAAATGGTTCTGAGCTTTACCAGCAACCTCTATCAACACTTTGCCGGTTTTGCATAGACAATTCCTAGACCAGTGGGAGGTAAAGAAGAACCCACTCCAAATTTTATTTGAGTATGAAAATATCAAAAGGAATGCGAGTGAAAGTGTGCAAGATTACTGTGTAAGGTTCAATGCAGTTTATAATGCTATTCCGGTTGACATTAAACCAAAATGGGGTTAACATTTCTCAAATTTCCAAATGGTTTTGATGCTGATATACCATATCCATTACGTGAAACAGATCCTAGGACACTGGAGGATATGTAGAAGAACGTTGTAAGTGTAGAAGCAAATTTGCTGGCCAAAAGAGCGAGAATGAAATTTGAAAAGAAGGTGACTATAAAGGAAGAAGCATCTACCTCAGATATTAAGGTGGATAATTTGTGCTAGAAGATTGAAAAAATGGTCGACCAGTTCGCAATTGCAGATAAACCTAAAACACCAATCAGGAATCCAAACTTCAGAGGACAACAGCAACCTCAGTTCAAGATTAAACAAAGGGAGAAAAAGACACAACAACAGCAGGTCAGAACTCCTTTGCAACAAAACTATGTGCATGGAATAGAGGATGAAGATGATGATGATCTAGTGGTTGAGGCAAATCATTTCATCACTACTGATGGTTTGTCCATTTTTCTAATGGAAGATGAAGAATATTTGGAGGTTCCAGATACCCAAACAGATGAAGATTACATACTAGCAAATGAGGTAGTTTTGGAGGATGAATCATATGATTATCAGTGAGGATATATGAAAGCATTGATAGCACAGCAGAAGCAATATTCATTGAGAAGCAGGGATGTACCAGTTAGTCCAATTCAAAAGAGAAAGGAAGCACAATCCAAAAATGAATCCACAAACATCCAGAAGAAAGGGAAAGAGCCTGTTGATCCAACTTCCAAAAAAGTAACATCAGAAAATAGCGTGGCAAAGGAGAAGAACAATTAGCAAAGTGCAACAAAAGAAAGAGCAGAAAACAAGGACCTTCTTGTCAAAGAGGTAGAGAAAGTTTCAGCTTTTAGTTTTGAAAATTAAATTGCTAAATTAAAAGTTTCAATTCCTTTGACTGAGTTGATTAAGAATAACAACTATAAACACCAGGTATCCAAAATTTTATATATAGATCCTTTATCTGATATGGTCAATGTAGAAGATGATCACCCTGAGCTCATTTTTGGCCCTGCGTTAGAAGGTCAGTCTGAGGATAGTGAAGTTCCTCCATTTTATATAAGCCTTATACTACACGATTATGTTCTCCATAATGCCATGTTCGACTCTAGAGCTTCCCATAATATAATGCTAAAAGACATTATGGAGAAATAGGGCCTTGACATTACTCGAAAATATCATGACCTGTACTCTTTTGATTCTGGTAGGGTCCGTTATATTGGTCTTATCAAAGACTTGGTGGTATCTTTAGACCAAATTCTAGCCAAGAATGTTCTGATGGATGTCGTTGTTGTGGACATTCCATCATGGTTTCGTATGCTTTAGTCCAGATCGTGGGGTGCAAAACTTAAAGGAACTTTACAACTTCATTTCTCTTATGCTAGCATTCTTGTGTTTGGCCAATTGAGAAAAATATATAGGTAGAAGAAAATGAAATACATGATTACTAGCAAAGAGAAACCACTCAATTATCCATTTAATGTTGTACATATAGATTTAGAATCATTTGTACCATATTTCGATAGTGGTTTGAATGATGTTGATAGTCAGTTAGTTGAAGTAGAAGATGTTCCAGATATTTCAGAAAATTTTAGAGTAGCCATTGATCAAGAAAGACAAAAAATAACAAGATCTTCTGAGCAGTCCATGTATCAGCAGCAGAAAAAAGACAGTGAACAATAGAAAAATGAAAAAATCAATCAAAGTAAGAAAGAGAAGGAAACAAAATTTCAGCATCTAGATGAAGGGGTAGGTCTTTGGAGCATGGATTTTGATGGAGCCGTGGGTAAGGATGGTGTTGGCATCGTAATTTGGATTCGAAGCCCTACTTTCTATCCTGACAAGGTTACTAGTAACGTTAGAGTATGTTCTTACAAATTGGATTTTGACTGCTCTAACAATGAAGCAGAGTATGAAGCTTTGATTGCAAGTTTGAAAATGTTGAAGAAGTTAAATGCAAAGAGGATTTCAGTCTATGGAGATTCAGAACTAGTAATCAAATAGGTAAAGGGAGAGTATCAAGCAAAGCACTCGCAAATGAGAGGCTACAGAAATGCAGTCCTAGACATCTTGTGAATTTTTTCTGATTATACTTTGATATTTGTACCGCGGACTCAGAATATTATTGCAGATTCACTCGCCACTGTTGCAAGCAATTTAAAGATCCCATTGAACTCCAACAACAAGTTTGAAATTCATCTCAAGCACCGGCCTGCTATTCCAAACAATTTAAGGTATTGGAAAGTGTTTTGGGATGATAATGAGATCAAAACCTTTTTGCAGGTTGAAGGAAATTACAAGGATGCTTCCATAGATGATCACTATGATATTGATGAACAAGAGGTTGAGGTGAACCAAATGGAGATATTGCAGCTTAAAGACAACATTATTCCTAAAGGTCTCATACCTTTATAAGAACTTTTTGATCAAGATGATGTGGCTAGCAATCCGAGCTTGGTGCCTATAGATAAAGGTGTTGAGGATGTCACTCTTGGAAAAACAGATAAGCCCAAGTTTGTGAAATTGTCCAAAGCATTGTCTCCCGAGGTAAAGACTAAATATGTTAGATTGTTATCTGAATTTTCTGATGTGTTTTCCTGGAATTATTCAGATCTGAAGGTGTATGACAAAGATATAATTCAACACACTATTCCCATCAAGCCAAATCAGAAGCCGTTCAGATAGAAGCTGAGAAGGATTAACCCAAATTTGTTGCCTTCCATTGAAAAAGAGGTAAAAATATTATTCAAAGCTTGTATAATTGTCCCAATCAGATTTTCTAATTGGATTTTGAACCTGTCTCTGGTACAAAAGAATACCAGAGAAATCATCTTATGTATTGATTTCCGGAACCTTAACAAGGTATCTTTGAAGGAAAATTACCCACTTCCGAATATGGATCATATCCTGCAGAGAGTGGTTGGAGCATCACGCATGTCACTACTTGATGGATATTCAGATTATAATTAGATTATGGTGCATGAAAATGATCAGGACAAAACTGTGTTTACCACACCTTGGGGAACTTTTCATTATGCTAAAATTCCATTCGATTTGAAGAATGTTGGAGCCACATTTCAACGTGCAATGGACATCTCTTTTTCCAATGAAAAGGATGTATTTCTGGTTGTATATTTAGATGATTTGACAGTGTTTTTAGGTTCCGATGATGAGCCTCTTTACCATTTAAATATTGTGTTTCAGAGATGTAGGAAGTTTGGGATATCTCTTAATCCAAAGAAAAGTGTCTTCACCATGGATGAAGGAAAGTTGCTTGATCAAATTATCTCAAAAGAAGGCATTCACATTGATCCTTCAAGGGTGGAGGCAATTCAGCAAATAGATTTTCCCCACAACAAGAAGAAGATACAAGATTTTAATTGTAAGATGAATTTCTTATGTAGATTCGTACCCAATCTAGCTGAGCATTTAAGAGAAATAACTAACATGTTAAAAAAGGACAACATGGTAAAATGGACAGAGGATGCCATGAAGTCATTCAATCTGGTAAAGTATGCTTTATGCACAACACCCATCCTTATTAGTCCTGATTATATTCAATATTTCATCATATTTTCATTTTCATCCGAACATACCATGGCTGCAGTATTGATGCAAAAGAGAGATCAGCTAGAGAAGCCCATTGCCTTTTTCAGCAAGACCATTAAATATGCTACCTTGTGGTACAATATAATTGAAAAACAGGCTCTTGCTCTTGTTAAAGATTTGAAGGATTTCAGAGTGTATATTCTGCACTCACAAATCATAGCATATGTTTCCAATGCAACATTAAAGGATGTGTTGATACCAACTAATCCGGAAGGAAGGCAAGGAAAGCGGATTGCAGTGATGCTAGAATATGATCTGGAGATTAAACCCACAAAGCTAATCAAAGGACAAGGCTTGGCAAGGTTAATGGCTGAATCAGATTTGCATGCTTTAGATATCAATCTCATTACAGCCATTTCATGAGATGAAGAAGAAGGCTCTCTAATTCAAGTGTCTGAAATGTTTCTTCAGTCACCATGGTATTCAGACATAGTGTATGTACTTCAGCACCTTTCACCACCTCTTGGAATGAAAAAGAACAAAGGTAGATTACTCAAACTCAAAGTTGCTAAATTATGCATTCTAAATAATGCTCTTTATTGGAAAGATCCGGGAGTTGTGTTACTTAATTGTCCAGTTGAAGATGAAGCTCAGCAGGTGATGTATGACTTTCATAAAGGTGATTGTCGTGGTCACCTGTTCTGGAAGACAACAGAAAACAAAGTATTGAGAGCAGGTTACTATTGGTCAACTCTATTTTTAGATGTTTACAAAATAGTCATGAGCTAACATGAATGTCAGGTCTTTCAATGGAAAAGAAAATTGTTGCCTCTTCCTCTAAAACCTGTTGAAGTCAATGCACCATTTCAGCAGTGGGGGCTCGATTTCATCAAGGAAATCCATCCAACGTCATCGTCATAGCACAAATGGATCCTAACAGCAACCAACTACTTTACCAAATGGATTGAAGCAATTCTAACCAGACAAGCCATAGATATGGTAATCATCCAATTTCTAGAGTCAAATATTTTATCTCGTTTCGGTTGTCCTAGTAAAATCATCACAGATAATGCAGTCGCATTCAAATCAAAGAGGATGATCAACTTTTGCAGCAAGTATAACATTACTTTGGTTCATTCTACAACATATTACCCGCAAGGAAAGGGTTTGGTTGAATCATCAAATAAGTCTTTGGTAAACATCATCAAGAAGATGCTCGAAAGAAATAAGAAAAGTTGGCACAGGAAGTTGGTTAATTCCTTGTGGGTAGGCAAAGTGAGCCATAAGAAATCCATAGGTATGTCTCCATTTGATTTAGTTTATGGCATTGACACAGTTTTTCCAAGATCTCTTGCAGTTCTGGTTATGAGACTATTATAGGAGGCTGGTAGTGAAGAGGATGACTTTCAGCGAAGAATAAATCAGAGGATTCATCTGCAGCAAACAAGGGATGAAGTTTTCCAAAACACTTTCAGATTGCAGGAAAAGATTAATAAAATCTATGATTCGAAAACCAAAGCAGACAAATTCCAGCTGAAGGATGTAATGTTGCGGTGGGATGCTCGGAATGAGGACAAAGGAAAGCACGATGTTGAGCATTAGAAAAGGTATGTAATTGCCACTTATTTCATTATCTTTTCCTTTAATTCATAACTTCTTTACATTATGAAATGGGCATATGATGAAGGATTATGATAAAGTTTAAAAGATTTGTAAGTAACGTAAAATGACTAATTATTACCTTTTTCTATGCAGAAAATGAAGAAAAAGGAAGATCGCCATTTCATAGGAAAAGACAAGGCAAAACCAATTGTTGTCCCTTTGACAGGGAACTGCATCCAGACGAGGAAATCCAGATTGGAGCGCATGAGCCAGGAAAAGGAAGAAGAAATACCAAATCAGTGCGAAAAGATGAAGATATAACTGAAGGATAACGATATGGCAAATCCCTCAGGATCCTTTGATCCTGAGGGATCGCTACCTTAAGAATATATGTATCTTTGGTATTTCTACCTGACTGCTATAAAAAGGAACATCACTGCTAGCCCAAGGGGCAGATTATTATGGTTTTATAGAATTTATTGTTGCAAACTGAACTTTGATCATCAACTCTCTTTAAAGAACAATTACTGTAACTCTGTTTTCATGATTAATACATAAACATTGTTGTTGTTTTGTCTTTGATTCTGGAGTAACCACAGCAGTGTGTCCCTGGAGGCCAAGGGCCCCACCCTAGTGGATCACTTGCTTTCTGTACCATTATTTTCCATTTCCAAGTTGTTTGTGGTTTGATTTCTTTTACTTGCTTCATTTCAGTATTTTGTTCCTTGTCATTTCGTTTACTGGCTCTGTTATATTTAATTCTTACTCGAATAGTAAGGTTATCTTCTATAACTGGAATGTTATGCTTTTCATTTTGAGATCGTATCACATTGTTGTTCCCTTATAGATTCACATTATTGTGCCTTTACAGATTAACATTATTGTTCGTTTACAGAGTAACATTGTTGTGCATTTACAGGTCGGGATTGGTATTTATTTAAGCTAGGTTTACCTCTAAGTGTGATTGCTGTTCATTTGAATTGTCATTGCATTGTAACTGCAATTATTGTTTCTTCATAACCGTGATTAATATTTATTATGTCGAAACCCATATTGTTGATTCCATCTTTATAGATTTGCTGTGTGTTAGCATTCGATTTATTTAGTTGTGCGTTTACACTTGATTCAGTTTATTGTTCAATATTTTTTAAGATTTACTTTAGTTTGTTGTTCCGTTCTTGGTTTACTGTTCAATTCATTGACTAGTTAGAGGTTGCTGCTCAATTATTTTAGATTATGATTGTTGCCTAATTCATTCCTGTAATTTAATGCTTTGTTGTTCAATATTTTCAATTGATTAGTTGTTGTTCCCTTTTCTGTTAATTGAATTATCATTTCAAGTAATTGCTTTGGTGTGAAAAAAATGATCTGTAACTATAGTGAACATTGACTATCGCTGTCTGGTTCCCAGATTGGAGATCTTCTCTTTGATTTCTTTTCAATTGCATCAGTTTAAAAAGAGAAGAGTTATCATTACTGCACCCTTGACTCATGAGTGTTGTAGTTTCTTAAATGAATGATTTAGTTACAAAGCATTTCGATTTCTTGCCATTACATTTAGAGTTTGTTTCCAACATTTATTTACTTTTGTAAAGGCACTATACTACTAGCATTACTCTTGACAAGTGACCGCCTCAGACTGAGTACACTCTTGAGATAACAAATCGTACCTGGATTGATAATTAATGTAGGGCAAATAGAGGTGAAAAAGAACCTTTTTATTGCTCGAAATTTTGGCACCATTAACAGTGAAGAGTGTAGCTGTTTATTTCTTTTGAGAATAGTGTAAGTACCTTCTAGGAGAGAGTTGGGTTTTAAAAATGGAAGGTAATAACCTGCGTACGGAGCATGTAACAACCTACTCCCCTGCCCACTTTCCTACATATTTATTGTTATTTTGGGTGGAAATCAACATTTGATTTGTGTGCATGACTAAGAAAAAAAATTCTGAAAAGAATCCTAAACCACTACCCAAGCCTGATAAAGCTAAGGGGCCGGTGACCCTTAGCCGATCAACCTTTATAGATGAAATCCTTAAAAAAGAAGAATCTCAACCTTTAGTAGGACTTAGAAAAGTTGCTTCTAGAAAACCTACTAGTTCCCTTTAGGCCACAAGATCACCATATGTAGCCTTTGTTGAGGTGCACAACCAAACTGGGGAGCAAGATTTTCAAGAAATTGAGAATTCTAGCCCAAAATAATTGCAAGAAGGGAACCTTCATAATCTCCACGAAAGGAGAGGAGAAACAAGGGAAATTGAGGAACCGAGATCTCTTCTTTGAATAATTCAGCCATTAAGTAGCCCAGATAAGGGAAGTGCTGTAAAAATCAGCTATAACGAAGTTGAAAAACTTGAAGAGCTAAAATCACCCCAGATGTTAGGAACTCTCATCATCCTAGACAAAGCAAGTGTTGTTAAGGCCATTCCTGCTACATCTAACCAGCCTAGGAATACCCTCCTAGAAATCTCGGAAGGTTATTGGCACATATTTGACCAAATGGCCCAGAACCAGCAAACCCTCCAAACCTCCACACTGAAATATCCCACTGTAGATACTGCAGTTAATGCACCTATGAAGGAAATCCCTCTCCAACACATCCCTACATTCCATGGCCTAACATCGGAAGACCCAAATGCATTTTTGTTTGAATTTGATGTGCTGTGCATGGGATATGACTATACCACCGATCCCCAAAAGCTGAAACTATTCCCATTTACATTAAAAGGAGCTACTTCACGATGGTTTATGGGGTTCGGTGGAGGTGTTATAAATGATTGGGATCAGATGAAAGGTGCTTTCCTAAATAAATATCAGGATTATTGTAATTCCAGAGAATTAAAGGATGAAATATTTTACATGGTAGCTAGACCTAATGAGACACTAGAAGAATTTGTTGAACATTTTTAGTATAATCTTCAAATATCTCCTTATGCATCATTACCCTTACCTGACAATGTATTAAAAACAACATTAATTAAAGGTATGAAGGAAAAATGGATTGAAACACTAAATATTATGGGAAAAGGAGACATCTATCAAGAAGATTTTGCTAACGTCATTGATTTATGCATAAGGAGCTCACGAGGTAGCATAAGGCTAAAACTAGCAGAACATGGCAGGTTTACAAGGGACAACAAGATCTTTGGAGAAGGAGTAAATCGCACAAAAGTTGGAAATTTACTTGAAAATTTCAAAACTGATATATTGGGGACTCTGACAATGCATCTTGATATTATGCAAGAAAAACAAAAGCAAGCAGTAGTAGAGCAAAATCTGGCAATATTATGTCCTAGATGCAAAAATAAACACAGCCACAAAGAGTGCCCATTAGATGCAGTTCAAGTTTGTGCCATTTGTACAAAAGTCCATTCTACAGAAAGCTACCCCTCACTTCTTGGTTTGAAAGCAGTATACAAAGAAGCGGAAGAAGAATCAGAACCAATGTACCTACTTAATCAGCACCATCAATGGCAGTCACAACAATCAGGTATGTTCCCCGATCCATCTTCTTCTTTCCCTCCTCCACAATATCATGCTTAACAATATAATACAATGTGGAAAAATCAACCTCCCTTCTCAAATTGGTCACAACAACTATTTCCTTCATCATCGCCATGGCCAAATCAGGCAAGCCAATCTAATTGGCCAAATTTTCCCTACGCTCCACCATATTGGCAAAACAATGTGTATCCAACAAAATGGTCCCCTCCCACTTCACAGAGTTAAGCCTGGGAGACAAACTGGCAAAGACCAATGAATTAGTTGTTAGGAACCATTCCACTCCCTCAACCTACACTGCTAGCACTAAAACAAAATCCCCAGTCCAATTAAGACCGCAACTCCTAGCCCAACCCAACCTGAACCCAAATAACATACTGGTTCAATCTGTTCAAATAATTGAAACATCAGAATTAGAAGTCGATCTAACAGGGTGCAATGACCTTCAATTAAGGTTTGGGCACATTATAGAAACCGAGGGAGATAAAAAATTTCAAGTTGAAAATCAGTTCCCAAAGAACAACCATTACAAGAGGAATATGTGGTCAGACAATAGACTCATGACCAAGCAACCACATCTTCTCCCTCGTTCCCAGAATGATTAATCATACTGCGCCCTATAGAACATCCTGGCTTTGATATTCTAGGAGAACTAAAGAATTTTTACATAAAAATCCCACTCCTCCAAGCTATCAAAGATATCCTCATAAATGCAAAAACCATCAAAGAGCTATGTATAAAAAAACCGAGGAGAAAAACAAATAACCCAACAATCCAAGTAGTTGGCACCCTATCTGATCTATTATTATGAAGAGAAGCACCTGTCAAATATGAAGACCCAAGAAATCCAATAGTGATAGTGCAAATCAATGGAAAAACCTTCTCAAATTCCTTAGTTTATTTAGAGGCTGCAATTAATATTTTAACAACCACCACTTGTCAAAAACTGGGCATTAGATCAGTAGAACCAACTTCCACCTTATTAGAACTGGTTGACCGATCAGTGGTTAGGCCAGAAGGCACACTACATGATGTCATATTATCTGTTGATTCCTGGGAATATCCTGTCGACTTTCTGAAAATAAACCCCAAAAACTGACTCAGTGGACATCCGCTAATTTTAGGCAAACCTTGGCTTGCAACCGCTAATGCTTACATTGGCTGCCGCCAAGACAGTATGACCATAACTAGAAGGAGTAACATCAAGAATCTAGCCCTATACCCTCCAACCCAACCAAGTGTAACAATAATAAAAACTAACAAACATCCTGTATCATACCTCACCGAAAACATTAGATCCCCATTAACCATAGAAGATTCCTTCGATTTCAAAGATCAAACAGAGGATGATGTTATTAACAATTTCAGATCCCACATACAACGTCACATGATAGAGGCAGCATTTGACAATGAACTAGAAGAAGATCCTCTCAAAGACACTCACGATCAAACAATACCTACTACCTCTGTTTCAAATAGCAAAACTATAGAGATTGAGCCACGAGAAACCTTAAACATGAGTAATAACCTGACTTCTGAACAAGAAAAGAAGTTGATCCAACTACTACGAAAATACAAGGAAGCTTTTGCATGGGATTATCCATACACGAAGGGAATCGATCCCCAGCTAGGTATGCACTACATTTATATAGAAAAGGATGTGAGACTTGTTCACCAACCCCAACGAAGACTTAACCCTCACCTAAAAGACATTGTGAAAGTTGAATTACAAAAACTTTTAGATGTAAAATTTATTTATCCAATCTCCGATAGCAAATGGGTCTCTTCGCTGGTAGTTGTGCCAAAGAAGAATGGAAAGTGGAGGATTTGTGTAAATTATAGAGAATTAAGAAAAACAACCCAGAAAGACCACTTTCCCCTTCCATTCATTGACCAAGTATTAGATACATTTTAGGAAAGAAATTATTTTCTTTCTCTGATGGCTTCAGTGGGTACAATCAGATTCAGATTGCCCCTAAAGACTAGGACAAAACTACTTTTACCTGTCCTTGGGGAACGTTTGCCTACAAAGTCTTACCCTTTGGACTATGCAATGCCCCTGCCACATTTTAAAGGGCTATCCTCAGCATCTTTTCAGATTTAATAAATGAAGGGATCGAAGTATAGATGGATGATTTCATACCATATAGAGATGATTTCGACCCAGCACTAGACACATTGGAAAATGTGTTGCAACGATCTATCGCCACCAGGCTCTGCTTGAGCCATGAAAAGTGCTATATGATGATGACTGAAGGACTCATCCTAGGTCATTATATCTCAGCAGCCGTAATACAGGTAGACCCGGCCAAAATTCAAATAATTTTGTTAATACCTACTCCTACCACACAAACAAAGCTACGTAATTTTCTTGGATTTTCTGGTTATTATAGGAGATTTATAGAACATTTTTCTCAAAGAGTTGCACCTCTATATGCACTAACAAGAAATGTTAATTTTGTTTGGACAGATAAATGCGACTATGCTTTTGAGGATCTGAAAAAGCTTTTGTCAACAACCCCATTGCTAAGAGGCTCAAATTGGGACCTGCCATTTCACATTTCATCAGATGCTTTGGACACAGCTATTGGAGCAGTCCTTGGGCAGGAAGAAGACAAAAAACCATATGCAATCTATTACATTAGCAAGAATTTGTCTCCGGCTGAGCTAAACTATATTGTTACTTAAAAAGAATTTTTAGTTGTAATACGTGCTGTGAATAAATTTAGGCATTATATCACTGGATATCTTGTTGTTTTAGCAAATAAACCCATTACAAATGGTAGAGTAACAAGATGGTTGATTTTATTACAAGACTTTGACATTACAATAAAAGATCGACCTGGGAAAGAGAATCCTATAGCCGATTTTCTCTCACGAATGTCGAAGCCAGTGGACGCAACAACGGTTGAATATCAATTTCCAGATGAACATTTATTCATTGTTATTGTCAAAACACCCTGGTACGCTAATGTTGCAAATTATTTAGCAATAAGCAAAGTACCAAAGCATCTGACCCCCAATGAATGAAAACAGATTATGCAGCATAGTACCCAATTTTCTTGGATTGGGGGCTACCTATTTCATACAACGGCAGATATGCACATCAGAGGATGCATTCGTGGAGATGAAATATTTGATATTCTAAAAGCCTGTCATGACAGACCATGTGGCAGAAATTTCACAGATCGAAGAACTGGTCACAAAGTTTTTCGAATAGGGTATTATTGACCCACAATCTTCAAAGACACAAAGAAATTTGTTCAAGCTTGTGACAGTTGCCAAAGAGCAGGACACCCTGGATAGTTCGACAAAATGCCTTTGAACCCACAGCTAGTCATTGAACCATTTGAGCATTGGGGGCTCAATTTTGTTGGTCTGATCAACCCATCATCAAACCAAAAAACATATATTTTGGTAGCAACAGAGCATGTGACCAAATGGGTTGAAGGAGAGGCACTTCCAAGAGCTACAGAAGACTCTGTCATTCATTTCTTGTTACAAATATTTGTGCGATATGGCCTCCCAAGAGACATAATCATAGACAGAGGACCACAGTTTGTAGGTAATAAAATTGCTGCAATATTAAAAAACTATCATATTCAGCACAAGATTACCACTCCATACCACCCACAGGCAAACAATCAATTAGAGAGCACGAATAAAGTAATAGAAGCAATATTAACAAAAACCATTGCGTCACATAGACGCAAATGGGCTACTAGATTGTTGGAAGCCTTGGGGGCATACCAAACAACATGGAGAAAAACCACTGGTTATTCACCATATCAGCTAGTATTTGGAAAGGAACCCATATTTCCAATAGAGTTCGAAATACAAACATTGAGAACAGCACAAGAAGTCGGTCTAGATTTAAATGAGGCCCAAATTAATAGACTACAACAAATCAATGAGCTAGATGAAATTAGGCTCTCTACTTTTCAACATACCATTAATCCAACAACAGAGAGAAAAACGGTACGATACTCTCATAGAAAAGAAAGTCTTCCACGAAGGAGATTGGGCACTCCTATACGATTCCAGGTTTCAAGATTTTCTGGGAAAACTTCATACTCGCTAGCTGGGACCATATGAAATCCAGAAAGTGCATGATAATGGCACCATTACTTTAACTACCATTGATGGATCTAGGCATACCTTTAATGCAAATGGCCACTGAGTTCGATTGTACCGCAAACCGCTTACTCGAGAATCCTTTTACCAGCAACTCCGGGAAGACTTTAACATGGAGATTCTGGCTGAGGAAGTGAACTCTTCCTCGCCTTTGGTTCACTAAGTAATTCAATTGCTTTTAAATTGTGTGCATAACATTTTCTATTTTGTTTGTGTAAATTATTTTTTGTATAGATTTTTTCATTTATGCAATTTTTACATTTTGATGTTCCTTTTTGAAGGAACAACATTTTCACCTCTTTGTTGTTTCTTTTCGAAGGAACATCATTGTTACATTTTGTTGTTCCTTTTAGAAGGAACAATATTTTCACCGCCTTGCTGTTCCTTTTCAAAGGAATAACACTTTTGCATTTTGCTATTCCTTTCTAAAGGAACAACATTTTTGTCGTTTTGCTGTTCCTTTTCGAAGGAACAACACTTTCATATTTTGTTATTTCTTTCTAAAGTAACAAAAAAAATTTCGTTTACTTTTCCTTCCCGAAGGAACAAGACTTTTGCATTTTGCTGTTACTTTCCGAAGGAACAACATTTTCACATTTTGTTGTTCCTTTCTAAAGGAACATCATTTCCGTCTTTTTCTATTCCTTTCCAAAGGAACAACTCTTTCATGTTTTGTTGTTCCTTTCCGAAGGAACAATGTTTCTGACTTTTTGTTGTTCCTTTCCCAAGGAACAACACTCTCATGTTTTGCTATTCCTTTCCGAAGGAATAGCACATCTACATTTTTGTTGTTCCTTTCTAAAGGAATAGCACATCCGTTTTTTTGTTGTTCCTTTCCGAAGGAACAACACATTCGTTTTTGTTGTTCCTTTCCGAAGGAACAACACTTTCGTTTTCTTATATTCCTTTCTGAAGGAAAAACACTTTCATTTTCTACTATTCCTTTTCGAAGGAAAAACTCTTTCATTTTTCTGTTGTTCCTTTCTGAAGGAACAACACTTTCATTTTTCTGATGTTCCTTTTCGAAGGAACAAAATGTTCATTTTTTGTTTTTCCTTTCTGAAGGAACAACATCTCCACATATTTTGTTTACACTTTCTTTATTTCTTGTTCCAATTAAGGAACAACTACTTTTCCTATCAAGGAACAACAATTTCGAGCATGTTTTTTTCCTTTTTCTTGCGGTTTTTGTGTGCAAATATTCTTTTGTTGTCTCTCTAAAGAAACAACAGTTCTTCCATCCAAAGAACAACACTTTTTGAGTGCATTTTTCTTCTTTTTGTGTGTATGTGTGTTTCACCATTTAGAGGATTTTTGTGAGTAATGGTCATTTAAGGCAAAACTATACATTTATGCAAGAATACAAAAACTAGAGGATATTGAAATCAACAAATCAAAGAAAAATCATCATCTTTAAAAAAAAATTCTTTGAATTGATAAGAGAAAAGAGGAAAGGACATAACTATTTATATCACTTTGTTGTCATTATTTTCACTAATAACAATATGATTGATTATTTTTATCATGATGGTTCTTTTTAAATCCCCAGAATTCTCTTTGATCATTATTATTGAATAAGAATAAGGGCATATTTTTCTCTATTCAGATGTTCAGACTTCTTCCACCATCCCTACTCTTAAGGAGTGTTGAGCCACCCTCTATATATAAATAAAAAAAAGAAAAAAAAAAAAAAGAAAAAAAAAATGTATATCTATATGATTACTAACATGATTTTTCAGATGAAGGATAGGGGGTCTCATCAAGAGCCAGCCTACCATGATCATAAGGCAGAAAGTGAAGTGGAATTCCCACTATGGCCACCACACCAGGGATATGATCCAAAAGGCACATAAGAAAAATAAAAAGTCCTTGGAACAGGAGGTCTCATCATGAGCCGGCCTGCCCACCTTTCACTCCTTCTTGATGAATGGAATTATGATTTATCTGGCTACCAAGCCAGCACAATGGCCTCCATTCTGACATTGCACAACACTTTCCTAGGCATACCCAAAGGATTATGGTTCCAAGGGTGAAATAAACAACTCTATCAAGGTTATGGACACCTGTGGGCAACAAAGCTCTGTTGATGGTATTGAAGTCATATGTCTTATACACCAATAGTCATTATAAAACCCTTCTTCTTATATCTTTATAGTGATTTCAAATGAGATTATGTATATAACCCTTTCGAACCTTTGATACATGAAAACCATTTACAAATCAATCATTATGGTTAAAGTGGATAATGACCGCATAAGAACTTTTATTCACGTTAGCTGTCCTATCCTCCATTTTCACATCATATCACGACATTTCCATATTTATTAGCAATTCTATCATATGCCTCAATTTCGGTAATCTGCTCATTTTTGTAAACATGTCATATATCTATACGTTGTTCCTTTATTCCATTGTACGATTGCATTTCAGCATGTTGCTCCTTTATTTGTCGGCTAAGGATAGCCTATCACATTACAGGGGGGCACGGGTGATCTCTATAATTCGTTGGCATATGTGTCAAACCATTATTCAGAGGTATTATGACTTCACTAAAACTCAGGAATAGCAAGTCTAACAGTATTTTGTTTCCCAATATGAATGGCTTATTGTTCTAATGCCATTTCCATGTTTTTCTCTGTAAAAATTAGTAGTAAGTTAAAAATTTGAACAGCTTGTTGTTCCATCATCTTCTCTGTGTTTCCTTAACAGTGAGCTAAAAATTTGGACAGCCTGCTATTCCATCATCGTCTTTGTGTTTTTACAGTGTGCTAAGTGTGAATAAGATGGGAGGAAGATCATTTCGCAACGAGCCACAGGTGTTAATGGTCTCTGACGCCACATGAGAAATCTTAGCAAGGCAGGATGGATAGCTTACCTTAACTGTCTACATAAATCTAACGAGATGGTGGCAATCGAGTTTCTATAGAATTTGCAGGAAAACCATTCCATTGTGAGAGGGAGATAGATAGCAGTCACAGATGACATAATTGCTGAAGTTTCGGGACTACTAGCCATTGGACCTATGTGGACTCTGAAAAAGGTGAGACTAGGAGACGCCATAACCATCTTCTAGGACGAAGGGCAGAACCTTACTTTCAAAGGGAAAGGACTCCTCCCCGCAACCCTGAGAGAACCTTGGGTAGAATTGGTGAGAATTATCCAAAGCTACATGACTTGCGATGGTAGAAAAGATGTGGTAAGACCATGCCATCTCAAACTTTTAGCCATGTTAAAGCAAAAAGGTGTTGTGAATTTACCTGTGTTTTTAAATTTTTTATTACATGATGTTGCTCGAAGCATGAGAAAATCTTGCCATGTAGAGTTAGTGGTAAGCCATCGTGGGTTAATTCGATTTATAGTCAGTTATAGTCTTTCCCAACAGCAGAGTAGTTGGGAAGAATTTATTTTCTCGATAGATGGGGGACTGGCCTTGCCAACCCCAAAATGAAAACATATTTCCAGCACATCGAGTAGACCACCGAGATGAAGACAATCTATTAGATTGGCAAGGAGTGGAGGAATGCTGGGAAATTCCTAGGGAAACATTAGCTAGCCTATGGAAATAGATGATTCAGAAGACGAACAACCCCCACAATGGAAGGTGGGGAGAATGAAGAAGAATTGGAGGAAAACGATGAAGAAGAACAAGAGGAGGAGACAGAGCAATTCGGTTAGGAAGAAGAGGAGGAAACAGAGCAATGCAGTGAAATTCCACTGCAAAACCCTCTGCAAGAAGATGAATTGGCCAAAATTTTGGTCAATATGGGTGAATATGTCCAACCTCATAGCCAACTCAACCCCCATACTGAAGAACAGCCACAGGAGCACTCTGCTCATAATAAAAGTGCATCTGAGGAAATGTGTGACGAGGAGGAAGAAAAAGAGGATCACTCTGCTCATGATAAGAGTGTATCTGGGGAGAAGAGTGCCGAAGAGGAGGAAGAAGAGCAATCTGTTCCTAGTTAGAATACACCCAAATAATTGTGTGATGAAGAAGAGGGTGAAGAAGAAGCTTCCCAAGACATAGCAGAACAAACTAGGGTTTCTACCCCTGAAAAACCTGATCAACAGAATACTCAGGAGGTGTTCCAAGAAGGAAACATGGAGATTGGCCAAGGCGAAGGTACAATGCCTGAAGTACAAAACCTAGGCCTGAGAAAACAAATGGTTGTTCCTTCTATGAAAACAAACTAAATTAAAAAATTGTGAAAGGAACAACAAAGATTTCTTAATGCAATTAAGCAACTTCGACAACAAATAAGAGTCTTAAAAATGGGGAAGAACTCAAGAGGAACCTCTCGGGAAAATCATGCAACCACCCAGGCAAAACCCCATAAGAAAAAGACCAAGAAGACTCAAGTCGAACCTGTTATTCAGAATCAGAAGGAACAACATTTGGCTGTTGCAAATGCAGAAGCACAAACGGACAATGCACCAGCCTATGATAAGGAAATCCAGACAGAGGCACTGTCTTCTACTGAGAAGGAAATTCAGAACATAAATACTAGATGTCACAATACTAAGATCCAAGTAGATCTCCAACCCAAAATTGTCATGATGGATAATGACCTGAGGATAGTAACTATGCAAAAAGATTTGGCACAAGCCCAACAAATGATAGGGAAACTCACAAAGGAAACTGTTCCTCAAGAAGAATATCAGAAGTTACAATAGCAGCTAAAGAACATCAATGCATCGGAAAGCCGAGCCTTCGATGGATGGTGAAAGGCAAAGGAAAGAGTCAAAAAGGTAACCCATAGACTAGACACAGTTATAAATCAAATGGATACCTTATGTTCTCTGTATACTGATGTTCTAACATGTAGGGCACCCGCCAAAAACCATGCTTTGTTTTTGGTGGAAAGATATTTATAATTGAAAATTAAGGTTGTCAAGGCAGGAGTGCCTATAGAGATAAAAACCATTGATGACTTCATAAATTGTTGTAAGCATTATAGGGTGAAAGTTCAACTACTATTATGTGAATTTTATTTGCACAATCTTGTGTTAGATGGAGAAACAAAACCAAACCCTAGCCCTTTTGTGGGTTATGTCCAACTTCAGGCATTTATTTCTTTTGGTGTTAATCAGATAAAGTGGCGTAAAGCGTACAATGTCTTCCAAAGAGAGGAGAATGGATTAGATCTATGGGTAAGGGGTGAACCTAGAGACCCATTGCAACTATGGAATAAACATAGGAGCCTAATGAGAACTTAGGGTGTGATCCAGACATTGGGACCTATTCACACAACATTCATCTAGTAAGGGGTAGAATACTTATTAACCATGAAAGACGTTTCCATAGTGGTAGCCAAATTCTGATACCAGACTTCTAATCGGAATATCCAAAATAGAGAACCATTCAATTATGAGAATTTTAAGTTAGATGTTGATCGCTTGGTTATCTATCGTGACCTCATTTTGAGAGAAGCCCTGTCTTGGTTAGGCTGTAGGTTTTGAAGTCCAGTCATTTGGTATCCTGCACCAGGATATAGAGCCTTATATGAATTTCCTAAAGGTCAGACAGGGCATATTTTTGAAATCTTAGCCAGAAATCATGGTTGTAGACCACCAACTGAGAATCCTTCTCCAGCCTATTCCCTAACTGCCTTGCATGTCAATTATAATTTTTTCATGAGGGCATGACAAAGGGTAAGCAGGGGGGTGTGTTGAGCATTAGAAAAGGTATGTAATTGCCACTTAGTTCGTTATCTTTTCCTTTAATTCATAACTTGTTTACATTATGAAATGGGCATATGATGAAGGATTATGATAAAGTTTAAATATTTGTAAGTAACATAAAATGACTAATTATTACCTTTTTCTATGCATAAAATGAATAAAATGGAAGATTACCATTTCAGAGGAAAAGACAAGGCAAAACCAACTTTTGTCCCTTTGACAGGGAACCACATCCAGACGAGGCAATCCAGATTGGAGCGCATGAGCCAGGAAAAGGAAGAAGAAATACCAAATCAGCGGAAAAGGATGAAGAGATAACTCAAGGATAACGATATGGAAGATCCCTCAAGATCCCTTGATCCTGAGGTATTGCAACCTTAATAATATATGTATCTTTTGTATTTCTACCTAACTGCTATAAAAAGGGATAGCGCTGCTAGCCCAAGGAGCAGATTATTATGGTTTTATAGAATTTACTGTTGCAAACTGAACTTTGATCATTGACTCTCTTTAAAGAACAATTAATATAACTATGTTTTCATTATTAATACATAAACTTTGTTTCTGTTGTGTCTTTGATTCTAAAGTAACCGCAACAGTGCATCCCTGGAGGCTAAGGGCTTGGCCCTAGTGGATCACTTGCTTTCTGTACCATTATTTTCCAATTCCAAGTCATTTGTGGTTTGATTTCTTTTACTTCATTTCAATAATATGTTGTTCCTTGTCATTTTTTTTACTGGCTCTGTTATATTTAATTCGTACTCGAATAGTAAGGTTGTCTTTTGTAACTGAAATTTTATGTTGTTCATTCTAAGATCATATCACATTGTTGTTCCCTTACAGATTGACATTACTGTGTAACATTGTTGTTCCTTTATAGATTAACATTATTGTTCGTTTACAGAATAACATTGTTGTGCATTTACAGGTCAGTACTGTTATTTATTTAAACTACGGTTTACCTCTAAGTTTGATTGTTGTTCATTTGGATTGCCATTCCATTGTAACCGTAATTGTTGTTTCTTCATAACCATGATTAATATTTATTATCCTGAAACCCATATTACTGATTCCATCATTATAGATTTGCTTTGTGTTAACATTTGATTTAGTTAGTTGTGCATTTACACTTGATTCAATTTGCTGTTCAATATTTCTTAAGACTTACTTTAGTTTGTTGTTCCATTCTTGGTTTACTGTTCAATTCATTTACTAGTTAAAGATTGTTGCTCAATTCTTTTAGATTACGAGTGTTTCTTAATTCATTCCTGTAAGTTAAAGCTTTGTTGTTCAATTTTTTCAATTGATTAGTTGTTGTTCCCTTTTCTGTTAATTGAATTATCATTTCAAGTAATTGTTTTGGTGTGAACAGAACTATGTGCAACTATAGTGAACATTGACTATCGCTATCTAGTTCCAATATTGGAGATCTTCTCTTTGATTTCTTTTCAATTGCATCAGTTTACAAAGGGAAGAGTTATCATTACTCTACCCTTGACTGATGAGTGCTGTAGTTTCTTAAATGAATGATTTAGTTACAAAGAATTTCGATTTCTTTCCATTACATTTAGAGTTTGTTTCCAACATTTATTTACTTTTGTAAAATCACCATACTACTAGCATTACTCTTGACAGGTGACCAACTCAGACTGAGTACACTCTTGAGATAACAAATCATACCTGGATTGATAATTAATGTAGGGTAAATAGAGGTGAAAAGGACCCTTTTTACTGCTCGAAACATGGTAAGTTTGAAAACTTATGGAAATGACCTTATAAGATTACAGCATACAGAGGAAAAAATGCCTTTTTGCTCAAGGAGATGGATGGTCAAGATTGTCCAAGAGGGCCAGTAAATGCTAGGCTCCTGAAGCACTACTACTTCTGAGGTGATTTCTGAAATCATGATATGGTCATTGTACATACCATTTTTCCTTTCATTGCAAGATTTCATAGTACACAGTCATTTCAGCTTGGTGCCTGAGGTGAAGGCTATAAATTTTGTATGATATGTGTAATATTTGTTGATTCTAGTTGAGTTTATAGTCACAGTTTGAGTCATGAGTCAGTTTCAGTTTGCATAGTGTCAGGTTTCAGTTTTTTGAAGAGTTTGACTCTGTTTCCCAATGGATAAGGCTACTAGTTCCATGGTGTTCTTGGCACCTCCAAGGAGCTACCATCCCCATTGGAGCCAATGTTAACATCAGTATCTTCACACTACCATTAGTGGTCAAAATATGCTCTTTTTCATTTCATAGTAGGAGTCCCATACTAATGAGTTTGCATTCCATTAGGTCATGGATTCACTGATGGTAGATTTTACTTCAATTTTTCCCTCATGATATGTACTTGCTGATCTTCTTTCATATATTTCAGTCATCGTTCATGTTCATTCTGCAGTTTATTTCATTATGTCTTAGGGTTTTGTCTCATTAGGTCTTAGGGTCCCACCATGGTCAAATCTAGTTATTACATGCCAATAATGATCAACAAGGACATGAGGAGGCCAATAATGATTGGAAAAGTCATAATTTTTTAGCTTGAGAGATGAATGTAGTTCTCACCTCAAAACTTGTTTTGAGGTGTAAACAGAATATTTGTTTTTATTTTCATTTATGATGTAATTTTATTTTTTCTTCCATAAGTAATATTTCTTCCCAAGCTCCTCCTGAGCTTGTGATTGCCAAGCATCTACTACTGCAAAGAATCAAAGCGATCTAGAGCATCAATCCACCTGCAAGAGCGAAAGAAAACAAGCATGGAAAACAGAGTATTAAAAAGAAAAATAGACATTACAAAAGTGGGTTTTTTCAAAAGCAAAAATTAAAAGGAGACCATATATAAACTCATCACTTGCTATTTTCATGTCATTGTGTCATTTTGCAAAACAAGGGAGCCACTAAGAAGAAGAAAAATCGATTTTCTAAGTGTTATTTGGTGAAACAAGGGTGGCGTTGTGCTTTGAAGAAGGGCACTATGTTTCTAAGCATTTTGGCGCAGTGCTAGACTCCTGAGTGTTGGTGTTGCACTCCCGGCATTTTCGCACAGTGTAAATTAACACGGGCACTGTGCTCCTGGACCGGCGTTGCGCTTCTCTAGGGTGACACAATGCTTTGACCAAAAAAGCCAAAAAATGCTCCAAGCCTCCAAATTTCCTCTTGGCAAGTAACTATTGTCATCTCTCTTGTTGTTTAGGGTGCTCATTTGAAAATTTTCTTGGTCATTCATCCTTAAAATTAAAACCCTAAAGTTATCTTGATGCAGTAAGAAGGAGTGAGGAAAGGCCTAATATAAATCATAAGGTAAATCAGGGACAGTCTTCCTCAAGAACAAACAAGGACTATCAAGAAAATCGGGGGCATGCTACAACTAGCCACAGGTAAAATCTTCCCAATTTTCTTCAAAAATGGATGTCAGTAGAAACTACAATCGGTTGGAGGATAGTCGCAGGAATTTCTACAATGGCCAATGTTTCTCTTGCCATAATTTTGGTTACAAAGCAGTTCAATCAGTTGCTTATAAAACAATCATGACTAGTGAAGCTCAAAAACAAAGAAGTATGCCTGCAATCTCAAAGAGGACCTATAACAACTTTTCTGCCCTTGATAGTGAAATTGAATGCTCTATTTGTAATAATTTTGGTCATGAAGATTCTGAATGCAAGAGCAGGTTTTGGAAGACAACTTAGAAGGAACAAACCTCAAGTGCCAAAACATGGAGAATGAAGGAACCGCAATCAGAAAGATGTGGGATAGCTTTGTATGCAGAAGGACAGGAAAATCTATGGTACATCGACAACGGATGTTCGAAGCATATGACAGGTGATAAAGAAAAACTTGAATCATATACTGCTTTAGAAAAATGAAAGAAAGTTTCTTTTGGAAATGATACCCCTGCAGCCATAAAAGGAAAAGGCATTGCTTAGTTGAAAGAGAAGGTCAAAGCTGGAAATGTTTTGTATGTTGATGGCTTGAAGCATAATTTATTGAGTGTTAGTCAGATGTGCGATAATGGAACCGAGGGAATATTTCGATTAGATGGGTGTAGTGTTCGTGATATTCATACAGGAAGAACAATAATCAAAGGCAGAAGAACTCCAAATAATCTATACATATTTGAAGAAGGAGAACAACAATGTTATTTGAGCAAGAATGATGAACACTGGTTATGGCACCGGAGGTTGGGGCATCTAAGCTTTTCAAAAATAAGGAAAGCATGCAAATACCAGACATTCCATGGTCTTCTAGACATCAAAATTCCAGTCAACACCATATGCAAATCATGTTAGTTTAGGAAGCAAACCAGAACTAACTTCCCTGAGAAGGAAGGATTAGCAAGCAGGCATCTTGAGCTTGTCCATACAGATGTATGTGGTCCATTTAGGACAAGGTCACCTCGAGGAGAAGAATACTTTATATTATTCATTAACGATTTCTCCAGGATGGTTTGGTTAGGACTTATGAAGCACAAGGATGAAGCGTTCGAAAAATTCCAATCCTTCAAAGCCTTGGTTGAAAATGAATCAGATTACAAAATTAAGTGCCTCAGGTCTGACAGAGGTGGGGAGTTTACCTCAAATGAATTTTTTGATTTATGTGAAGGACATGGAATAAGAAGGGAATTCTCTATAGCTAGGACTCCTCAGCAAAATGGAGTGGTGGAAAGGATGAACAGAAAAATCCAACAAATGGCTCGTGCTATGATTGATGAGTCCGGAACTCCCGCAACCTTCTGGGGTGAAGCTGCATATTCTGTGGTTGTTATTCTCAACAAAACAAATGTCAGAGTGAACAAAACTCAAACTCCACATGAAATCTGGTATGGTGATACTCCCTCGGTAAAACATTTCAAAATTTTTGGGAGCAAATGCTATATTAAGAATACTGATGAACATCTTGGAAAACTTGAACCTAGAGCAGATGAAGGCATTCTCCTTGATTATTCTCCCTACAGCAAAGCATATAAGTGTTATAATAAAAGTCTTCGAATAATTGTTGACAGCATTGACGTAGTGGTTGATGAAAAAGGATACATCCTTAGGCAAGTAAATCATGAAGAAATCAAAGAGGATGAAGACTACTCTCCAAATCAGACTGATGATGAAGAAGAGACCCATGAAGAAGAAACTCATGAGGAGCCAGAAGAACAGATAAGGATAGAAGAAAAGACTCCTTCTAGGTATGTTCCAAATGAATCATCCAGGAATCACAAATTTTGGGGGCAAAGGAGGCTGGCATAAAAACAAGAAGAACAATTGCAAAAGCTTCAAGCTATTTGGCATTACTCTCCTCCACTGAACCACAAAATGTAAGAGAAGATTGCAAAGATGAATGTTGGGTCAAGGCAATGGATGAAGAACTTGAGCAGATTGAAAAGAACAACACTTGGGAGTTGGTTCCTAGACCAAAAGATAAGAATGTCATAGGGACAAAATGGATCTTTAAGAACAAGTTGAATGAGAATGGGGAAGTTATTAGAAACAAGGCTAGACTTGTTTGTAAAGGGTATGCTCAACAGGAAGGGATAGACTTTGAAGAAATTTTTGCTCCTGTTGCTAGACTTGAGGCCATCCGAATGTTCCTTGCTCTCTCAAGCTTTCAAAAGTTCAA
>APFE031559304.1:6004-36523 GCA_000404065.3 Pinus taeda
GTCTTTCAACCGCTTATAGCGAGGTGCGACACTACCAATCATTTTCTTTTCACCAATACTTACGATTGTAGACTACGCTTAACATTCCATACTTAGTTTATTTTTCATTACCAAGTATTATTGTTAGCCTTTATACAGTGAAAGCCCATAACATTCACATAAACAACATTATACAAGAGAAATGCACAATAGTATAAAGGGAGGGGCAACTCCCTGCAATATGAGTTTTCCCAAATATCAATATATATAATCTTCTTTTATAAGTATAAGTTAAATCTTGGGAAACCCCAAATTTACACTTAGCCAATTTTCCAACTTCAACAAACTCGGTTTCCCAGCTCGTCGGTGCCTCCACACAACTCGCCAACCCTTCGTTCATCTCGTCGCACGATCGTGTTATTTGCCCAACTTGGGCACGCCTCATCGTAACCAAGTCACCACACATGGGCGCCTCAGCACGAGTCACACCTTTGTTCACAACTCCAACACTTCACAGTTTCCACCGTTTCGTCATGCACGGCGCGCCCTACCCAAGTCGCCCATCCGCACAATTCTTCGTTTCGACGTGCACGACGCGCCCTCACCCAGCCACCCATCTGCATGCCCACCCAAACGCGTTCACCCGAACAACTTCACTTGAGTCGCCACACGACTTCACCCAGGTCGCCTGACACCCTCAACCAGTTCGCCCAAACGACTTCACTCGGGTTGCCCGATGACCTCACCTAGCTCGCCCGAATGACCTCGCCCAGGTTGCCCGACGACCTCGCCCGGTTCGTCTAAACAACCTCACCCGAGTTTTCTGCCCGACGACCTCGCCCGAGTTTTCTGCCTGAATGACCTCGCCTGAGAACGACCTCACTCGAGCTCGTCCTCGCCCGAGTTTTCTGCACGAGTTTCCTGAACGAGTTTTTCGCTCGAGTTTCTCACCCGACTTTTCCACCCAACTTTTCTGAACGACTTTTTTGAACGAGTTTTCCACCCGAGTTCCTCCCGTTGTGCGGGCTCATCCATGCACTGCAAAACTCCTTGTTTAAACTCGTGTTGATCGAATGATGGTCGTTTGCCTCCAAACTCCCTCCAATATATACGGCCGGGTGGCAGGTTATTTCACCCGGTCGACCTACGCCCAATGCCCAAGCAGACTCATTCACAATGTTTTGTCTTGCATAGGAGGAGGTTCGGGCCACCCAACTCATGGGAGCTCCACCTCAACTCACCCAACACCTTGTAAACTTGCCCAAGGTTTGTTTCGTTTCGAATTTCGCACGTCCTTCGTATGGTGGAGTCGCCCTTCCTGTTGCACTGACCGCAGGTCCTTACACAACCTTTCGTTACCGATGACTAACTTTCATGGAGAGCCTCTTGAAGGGTTGAGGATGTGGAAATGGTGAATTGAATGGTTGTATATTTTTCATTGTGTAAGGTGCAAGTGTTGTTAGTCAAGCAAACTAGCAGAACCAGCCAAGTGAAAAGTTGCACTGCGTATTTTAATTTAGGAAGTAAAACATGATTTTGTAAAGCCCTATGTGGTGTCAATGTATCCCATATTATCCACTTGCAAACCCATCTTACTTATACATCGTTTTTTCGTTTCGTCGTTCATAAACATATTTTTTAATGTCAAAAAGAGTTTTTTCTAATCAATGTATCGAACGTTCATGAGATTGCAATACATGATCAATCCCTGAACCAAATGCACTCAATTGGAGATCCACCTCAAGCTAAAGTTTTTAAATGGGTTTTCTTGTCTAACGATCATTTATCACAATGAAATGAATATAATGTTATTTTTCATGGAGGAAACATAAATTATTGTGTCTCATACAATACTAAATATACATAATAGAGTTGCAGTGAGGAATTCGAATCTGAATCCATTAAAATACTTGAAATAGAAGATTAAATAGAGAAAATAATCTTATGTAGAGATCTTTTGAAACCATTTTTAGTACACTAATAACAGATGAACTTAATATTAACTCTTACAAGCAAATTTAACTCTTTTCTAAATTTTGATTCTATTCGTAGCTCATGTAAATTACATGAAAATTGGGAGTAATTATCGTTTTCCAATATCTCTTTAAACTACATGAAAATTGTGAATTAATAATAGATTCCAACACCCCTTCTTAGTTACAATCATTATTACCTTTTTGATATACTTCTTAGTTGGGCTTAAAGCACATAAATTTTCTTTATGAAATTTAAATACATCTCTTTTCAATAGTTTTACTAATATGTCAGCGAATTGGTATCCAATTACATTTTTCCATTGTTTACAAGCTCTCTAATAAAGTGGTATCTCATATCAATATGCTTGATTTTCTGATAGAATACATGGTGCTTTGATAGAGCCACTATTGATTTGTTGGCACAATACACCACAGATGGCTTGTAGATCACCAGATACTCTATGTAACCAAACTACTTGACATGATGATAATTGTTATTGCCACATAGTCTACTTTGAGTTATGAGATTGTAATAATGAAATGATTCTCGGATACTCGTGAAATCACACTTGAACCAAGATGGAAAACATATCCTAAATTATTGTTAGCATATCCAACCAAAATATCATTATTGGTGCTCAAGCGCAATATACTATATTTCATTGTAAATTTCAATTAAGAACATTGAATTTAAATCCATTTGACAAAAATTCCATCTATTTTGAGATTTTATGGCCAAGACAACTCTAACTATATCTAACCTTGCAACTAGCACATAGGATTCACTATAATCCACTCCATGTTCTTGTGTGAAACCTTTGGCTACCAATGTATCCTTGTACCTTTTTTATTTCTCTTTTTTCATTAAGCTTGGTTTTATAAATCCATTTTACACCCATGCAATCTTTATTTTTTATCATTCTATACTAGATCTCATATACCATTATTCTCTAAAGGATTCACCTCTACATCCATTATGTTGACCCATTTTTTAAACAATGAAACTTTTGAATTGACATTTAAATCTTAGATTTCTATCAAACATCTAATCTTTTGAAAAATTAAGGAACCAAATGTAAGGATCAACTTCAATACTTGATTAACTAGTAGGAGTAGACTAAGTTTCCAAAGTATATGATTCACCTTGAACAAAATTTCTTTGATTTCTTGTTGGAGTACCTGTAATTGATGTTTAGGTTTGTTAGCCTTGCTATTCTCCTTGTACAATATGTTACTCTACTTCATCTTCTACTTGAGGTATTTTTGTTCCAATAGTTATAGATTTGTGAATGCTTTCATCCCATGCTTCATGTTCCTTAAATTCAACATTCTTGCATATTATCAACTTCTTTTTTACTATGTGATACAATTTGTATGTCTTGGAGTGATCATCATACCCAAAAAACTTGTGATTTTCACTTCTACCATCTAGCTTCCTTCTCAACTCGTTAAGTAAAAGAGCATATGCCACACAATCAAATACTTTAAAATGTGTTACAATAAAACTCATACATTTCCTTGTTTCTTGTGGGACTTTTTTTTCACACTTTTAGTGGGAGATATATTCAAAACATAAATTAAGAAAGAGACTACTTCTCCCCCAAAAACAAACATTTCTCCTTCAACATTCTTTTAGCCATATTCATGATGGGTATATTATTCCATCAAGCTACATCATTTTGTTGAGATGTGTACCTTGTTGTAGATCGTCTTTTGATCCTATGAGAAGTTAAGAAAATATTTTGAATCACGCTCACCTCCTTCATCTAATCTTAAAAATGTAATCTCACAACCACTTTTCTTCTCCACTATTGCTTTGAATTCTTGAAAGTTGTCAAATGTTTCATCTTTTTCTTTTGTGAGAAAGTACACCCAAGTCTTTTTATTGTAATAATGCATGAAGGCTAAGAAGTAGTAACCTCCTTCGAATATCGGTAATGGACCACATAAATTTGTATGAACCAACTCTATTGGTGACATTTCTCTATAAGACACTCCCATAAGAAAATCCCCCCCTTCGAATGATTGAGCGTGCAAAATACCACATAGATCTGTATGGACTAGCTCCAATGATGCCTTTTCTCTATAAGTCACTCCATTAAGAAACGTTTCCCTATGTTTCTTTTCTAGAATGTAAGTATCACGTGAAATGACTAGTTCTTGAATGGGAGGCAACCCCTTAACCATTTGTTTATGTTTAAATTTCTCTTGTCATGAGAAGGATAGGATATTGGTCTCAGTACCATCATTGATGCTCGTGTGCCCAACTCCATGATTGTTGTCTGAAATTAACATCTCATGAAGGATGTCGGTCTTGTCTTTGATTGTTGTGAATTTTTTAATACATGTTTGCTCCTTAGAGGCACTATTATTTCCTAGCGTTGTTTCTTTCTATAGAACTTCACTGTCATGATCGTATTGTTACCTATGTGGGTCGAATTCCCAGAGCTGCTCCTTGAATTGGAATCCATCTATTTTATGACATGTCCTCTAGCATTTTATTTGGAGGACAGAACCCAAAAGTGTTGTGACCTAAGGATTTATTGTGCAAGAGGGCCACGTTGTGAAAATAATGATCCAAAGCTCTCACTTCTACAAATTGTAGAGCAAAGAGTGTGGTAAATAATGAGAGTAGGAAACCCATTATATGGGCATGATCCACGAATTGAATTCTATTGGATATTATGAGATGAATACAATATTAGAACAATCTTCTTGAAATTTGAGGCTTTCCTGAGAATATATTCTCCTATCGTTCACACAAATCCAATCCACCATCAGTTAGATGATGAAAGGCACTTTACAAAAGATTATGATTAGTATTTTAAGAGAGTTGCAAAGAAAAACCATCAGTGATGTGTGAAGTAATGTTGGTTGGTTTGATTGAAAGACTAATATGTAGGAATTCATATATAGATGTTAAAGTCCAAGTACCTCTGGATTGCAAAATAAAGGAGAAGCCTTGCAATGGTTGAATTTTGATTCTCACTCTTCCAATGAAGGTTGATGGAGGTGTCTCAAATTATACTTGGTTGTTTATTTCATTTCCCTAGAGTCCGACCCAAATTTTCTTTATCGACGAATGGATTTCCTCACTCCTTGTTATTATATGTATGCAATATCCAAAGGTGAAGATCGAAAATATCCAAAAGAAGTTTCAAATGGGAACTTACTAGTAGAAGTGTGGACTGGTTTGTTCAACGATTGTTACATGCATACTATATTTTCATTACAAGTCTTTAGATGTTTTATATTGTAACCCTCAAAAGCTACACCAAACGAATATTGAATAATTCTATTTTTGATCAAATATTGATCCATGACCTAAATGATAGCTCAAATTTCAAAGTGTTCAAAACAATGTCTAACCTGAGCGACCGAATAGATCTCATATTCCTAATTTCGGTGCCACAAACAGTTCAAAAAACCGATACCATATGAAGGAGTTATCGCAATTTGAAAAGTCCAATAAACTGCAATTTATGGACATTTTACCTAGATTAAGTGTTAAACCTTCCCTTAAACATCTTTCTTTAAGTTCTGCATTAAGCATGTGGGCAGTATTCAGAAAGTGGGAAATGGTATCTCGTATGCCTTAAAGGTGGTAAGTGGTATTTGTAAAAATTCACGCGACCAACCTTAGCGATCGACACGTAGCATAGGAAAACTACTTTTCTTGCGCACTCTCGATCTGATATCGATCGAGCAATATTTCACGCGAGATTGCACGAAAGCCATTTGATTGGATGGGTCACATCAATGGTGGAGATCATCTAGGTTAGTATGTGAGCAGACGATGTGATATCCGTTGGATCAAGCAGGATAGATCGACAGTGGAGATTTCGCTATTTGAAATGCTTCCGGTGAGGATTATCACTAATCGTCGGGATTATACCGCCTCATATGTGTGCCCAAACAGTTATTGTAACGGTTCACCTCCAACGGTCAGCTTGGTGGAGTGGATAAACTTAGGTTGATATGCTAAGTTTAGCTGGAGTTAGGTGCAGTTCACCAAATTTTGTGGAGTGTCCCTAAGGAATATTGATTAAATGCACTCCAAGAGCAGTTTTCATCTAGGGCCTAAGAGAGAGAGAGTGAAACAAAAATCTAGCTAGGCTAATTGGAGCCTTCTAAAGCCAATGGAATAGTCTAAATAAGTTGAGGAAGTAATCTTCATAAAGATTTTTATCCAGGGAGATTTTGGGGCTTAGGGCCACCAGGAGTTAGAGGCAGTTGTAAGAGCTACCAGTACTTGTTCTCGGTGAACCAACAACCATTCCTCATTGTAATGAGAATTCTAAATCCATTGCAGGGATTTGTAGAAGCATTTGAAGACTTCTAAAAGCTGTGATGCTATAGGGAAGTTTCAGGCATTCCAGTTCCAATTGTGGAGGAAGGCCTAGTTTTGGGATGCAGTGCTCATTTTCTGCAAATGATTACTCTATTTTCAATGTCTGATATGTTCTCGAGAGAGGAGATGAAGTTTCATTGATAGTTAAAGAAGTCTAAAGGAGTTAGTGCCATCAAGAAGCTCAGGGTAGCTTAGAGCACTGATTGAAGGAATCAAGTCTAAGGGAGCTTAGATCTATTTTTAGAGTGATGACAGCCATGACAGGGATATGGATGGTAGTCTAGGCCCATTGGTTCAGTTCAGTAACCTTTGGAGTTAAGTGTGGAACCTATAAAAGAAACTTTACCATAATCCCAAAGAGCCAAGTCAAGATGACAAAAGCTCAAGGAGACGTAGCCCATGATATTCGAGTGAAATCCTAGATTAAATTTGTTGTTGTGTGTGGATGTTTATTTGCTGCATTAGCTGGTTGTTATATATGTTTAATACTAGCAGAAACAAGTCGACTTAAAGTACTTAAATAGTTAAAAGAAAACATACACCTGTTTCAAGTATTTAATTGTGCAAATGTCGTATATAAGCTAGACCATTTATTTGTTAAACTAAGTGCGAGGTTCTTGTAAGCATAACAAGTTATCAAACCCCCATTTCAGATTAGGAAGTACCAGAGCAAGTTTCTTGATTGACAAAGCAATAAGTTTCTTGATAGACAGAGTAATAGGTTGCTTGTTTGACTTGAAAGGTGTTTAAACAGTACAAAGAATTTGACTGTTTGACTATTTGTAAACTGACTGATGCTTGAGTTTAAGAAGGAAGAAGGGCTGAAGGCATTCTCCTAACCCAAAGGACCTCAAGGCAACCCTTGAAGCATAAGAGGGTTTGTTTGCAAAGGGCTGCTTGAATAAGAGTTTGACTCTACAACCATTAGTTCTTTGAAAGCTTTGTGAATTTTGTTGAAGTTCTTTTGTTCATTTTGATAATGACAACTTCTACAAGGGGGTTTTTAAAATCCTCCTCCTTCACAGGATTCTTTGATGAAGACATGAAGCATGACTTGTTCATCATGATGGATATGGTGAAACAAATGTATGAAGATGGAAGGAAGAGCACCAAACTTTGAGAGATGTTGAATTCCATGAAGGAAGAGAAGCAATTTTTTTTTTACAAATTGCAGGAAATGGAGAGCCAACTTCATATTGAAAATATGAACCTAGAAAGGTTGCATGATATGGAGACACAACTCCTTATTTCCAAAGAAGCCTTAGCCAAGCATCAGTTTGAAGAATAGGTAAAAAATCCTAGTTTGTCTTCAATTTCGTCTAAGAATGTTTATGTTGGTTCTTTTGAAAAACATATAAGAGGCATATGGTCCAAGTTGATGTCAAAAATGGGTTATGAAGGAAAAGGATTGGGAAAACATGTACAAGGCATTTTTGAGCCAATAATGGTTGAGGAAAGGCCTAATTATTTGGATCTTGGCTATTGAAAATCTTATGGAGAAAGTTCCAAAGAAGCCATGAAGGCAATTGAAACAGTTCCTAGAAGAAGTTTCATTTTAGGTTCTCTACCTCAAGTTTGCAAATATTGTATTCATGGGGAATGAAATTGTTTGAAACATAATTTTCATGAAGAAGATGTTCATAAGCATGCAGTCGAACAAGAGAGTTGTGAAAGATCTAAAATCATTGAATATATTGATGGTGTTCTAAAGGGATCTACTTCTTCATTTGATTCACCTTTTCATGAAGGCAACAAAGGTGAAAGAGGAAGGTATAAATCTAATTTCAATAACATTTATTTTGATTATGTAAAGCATGGTAAATTTCCACATAAGCATTGGAAAAAAATTGCATGTTCCTTTTGTGGTTTGGTTAACCATAGTGTTTCTAGATGTTGGAAGAAAATGGCCACATACAGGAAACTTTGGAAGAAAAGGAGGCAAGAAGCCAAAGGTCCATTGGACAAGGAAAATTATGATATAAAGAGGATGAACATGTATTACAATTGTTGTCATAAGAAAGGACATGTTGCTGAAAAGTGTTGGATTTTGAATCCAACAATGCTTCCACAAAATTTGAGGAAGGTGAAAAATGAGAATGGCAAGAATGGAAATGAAGTTTCCATAACTGATGTGTTTCAGGAGAATTCACATGTTGATGTCAATATGCAGTTCAAGGAAGCACCTTTGATGTGGATTGGTAAGAAATGGTTAGAGTTCTTATCCATTTTTTTATTTTTATTTTATTTTTATTTTTTTATTTCTTTATTTCTTTATTTATTTTTTATTTTTTTAATCCTGAATTGGACTAATTCTATTAATCAAAAATATGGTACAAGAAGATACATTCAAGAGAGACAGAGAACCGGCAACCGGAAATGATAGGACTATCAACCTCAGTTCTGGAGAAGAAGTGAAACAAGCAAGAAGCTACAACATATGGCTGGAAGAAAAAAAGACTGACTTCTACCCAGAATGTGTAGAGGCCTCAACACAAAGCTTTTTCCCTTTCCTTTTCTTGACTTCGACCCAACCGTCGTGGCGTGAATGAGCAATAACAACTTGAAGATTGGGGTTCTCCGTAGGGGAGCCCTCCTTTTCTGAATCAGAGGAGGAGGTCAAATGGACGCGTTTCTGAGTGGTGGCGGTATCAGAGGACTGCGCCAGACCATCGGTGGAAGGGACCACAGAATGAGGGGCTTGATCCATTTCCGCATCAATACTTTCATCTTCAGAGTTGGAGGAATCAGAATCCATGACTGGAGGTGGAGAGCAAGGAACCCATCGTTTGGACTTGGTCTTGGAGAAGTTATCCTTATTCTTTTTTGGCGGGCGAGATGGGAAGGTGTTCTGCAAATGCCCTGATTGGTGGCAATGGCGACAACGGAATGCAGTATTTTCGTAATCCAGTATTTGGGACTAGACAAAGTCATTTATCTTGAGAGTTATTTCATCTGGAAGTCCTTTGCTCAAGTCTAACTCCACACATATTCTAGCATATGAGTAGAGACCTTTGGATTCCCGCCAGTAATCTCCCATAATGAAACTCCCCAAGGTGTTGCCTATAGCTCTATAGACATGAGTATGCCATATGTGGGTAGGTAAGTTTGGAAGCGTGATCCATACAGGAGTCATGGTAATGACTGCAGTTGTTGGATCAAAATCTGGGAACCAAGGAGTCAAGAAGAGCCCCACAATTCCCATGAACCAAGGGCCTTCTTCTAAGGCCTTCTCATAATGCTTACTGTTATCAAATAGAACAATGAAGTAACCTTTTGAATAGAAACTGTTCTTACAATGATGAGTCTAGTTTGCATGAATCCATGCATAGAGATCCTAAGATCGTGGCCACAGTCCATTAAATCTGCAAATGATGGCTCTTTCTGCAAATTCTTGAAGTTGGGTTGCAAGATCTTCATGGGTGATTTCAACAGAGGGAACTTCTTCTATCTTATCAACCAAAAATGCCTTAGGTTTAAGGGCCTATGGGGGTTTGTGGTTCTCAGAGTGTACTGCATCTTTGTATGAGAAGGGACGAGCAGAGGATGACTGACCCGTTGCACCACCTCTCAGACGAAGGGTTACCACCAAAGAGTTGTTCCTAGTAATGTTGTAAGAAGAGAGGGGAAGAAGGTCTTCAAGTTGCTTACCTTGAAAGAGAAGTCTCTGTAAGCCTTAAGGGATCCCAATCTGCCGCTCTAGATCCAGTTTGAGATCTAGCACTAGATCTCGAGAACTGACCCATTGCAGGTTGGTTCTGCCTAAAGGCTGAGAAATTTGGATCTGAAAGGAGTCACAGGAGTGCCTAGACCTAGTGCCAAGGCTTCTTGTGCTTCCTAGAACAGATCTGCCATGGCAATTTTCCATTCGAGGTGTCAGACCTGCTAGATCTTGGACGATCTATCTATTGAGAGCTCGATCTCGCTTGCCCTCAAGAATATTAGGCCAACCCCCATGACGGGTTTCCGGAGCCTGACGCCTTTCTGTGTCATCTTGAATTGAGGAATTGTCCTCGGGCCTATATTTCACTGCCACCATTGACAAACCCCGGCCCATTACAGAGGCATCAAAATCCCCTGGACGTGCCAAAGGTAATAGGTATTTCTTGACGGCTAGAACTATTGATTTCAAGACATTACTCTTTGCAGAAGCTATGTCAGCTACAGGAGCCGCCTCTGCTCCATTAGGTTTGGCTGGTGACTGCTTCGGCACTTTGGCTTCAACAGTAACAACCGATACTAAATTTGCCTTCGGCGTTATCTGCTTCGACTTAGCCCCTCCAGCTTTCTTTTTCTTTGGAGAAGGGTTTGCTGCAGCGGCCTTCTTGGCGAGGCGAGTAGCCATTTTCCAATTGCAGTCAGAATTTGTCTAGGGACTGTATTATTTAATTCGAAGGATTTGTGACTATTATTTTTTCCTAAGTTACCCCTATTCTGAGTGGTGGTTTCCGAGTTCTTATCCAATTAAGGTTGCATGTCTTTTGATTTGATACATTTCTTTGCCAATGGAATGCAAGTTGCTAGGTTTTAGCAAAAAGGTGAATGAAAAAGTTGAGTCTGAGACTCGCTTTATTGCAACAAAATTATGTTCATTTCAGCTTTGTAAGTACATTTACATATGATTGAGGATCTTGACTTATGATTGTGCTTGAGAGAAAGTTGAAGAATGGAATACATACATGAGAATGGTATGTATGAACAAAGGAATGTTGATGATTTCATTGTATTTGAACATGTATGTGTAATTGACTTGATGGTTGATTGCTTTGTTTAAACATGTATGCAATGTCATATCGACTTGGAAAATTTGATTTTGTCTCCAAGATTGAAAAAGGAGATAATGAATAAGTGTTTTCACAAGAGGTAGAATTCTTTCTACTTTGAAAGAGAATCATCAAGTTCTTTTTGTACATGCTTGACTTGGAGAGTAAGTTGTTTGAAAAAGGTATGTTTTTGTTGGCTTGTGATTTAGTCGATCATTTGTACACCCAGATGTAAGAGACATGATGATGATTCACATGATGTGAATTTATGTCGTCAAGTTTTTTTTTTTTTGCATTATGTTGTTTTTGACAAGATGTCAAAAGAAGATTTGCAGTACTAAAAGTCACCATAGAAGTGGCTTGGTAAGAAGTGGTTTGTCTTCTTGACCCAGTAAAACATACTTTCATTAGTACATATGAAAATTTCAGTTAAGTATGCATATATTTGTGATGTAATCTCACACTTGTTTGAGCCACCTTGGGTCGATAATCAAGGAAGTGATGCTCAGCTACCTTCTGTAAACTTCTTAATAGAAATTCTAAATGAGTTCAAGGAAGACAATTCTTAATAGGACGACAAGCGCATCCAGGAAGGGAAGTGTCGACTACCTTCGAGTTTTGGTTCAAAGGCACTAGCCATGCAAGGCAAGTGTATGGAGGCTAAAAGAAGAGGGTGTTGTACTCTCATCTATTGTACAGATCATTATATCAGTCTTTTGGGGTCCAAAAGATTCCTAATGGGGAGGAGTGATCAGATATTGATCCATGACCTAAATGATAGCTCAAATTTCAAAGTGTTTGAAAGAGTGTTGAAACTGAGTGAACGAATAGATCTCATCTTCCTGATTTCAGCACCATGAATGGTTTGAAAAAAAGATATCGTATGAAGGAGTTATCGTAATTTGAAAATTCTAGTAAATTGCAACCTATGGACATTTGACCATGATCAACTGCTAAACCTTCCCTTAAACGTCTTTCTTTAAGTTCAGTATTGAGTACGTGGGTAGTGTTTGAAAAGTGGGAAATAGTATCTCACATGCCCTAAAGGTGGTAAGTGGTATTTCTAAAAATTCACGTGATCAACCTTAGAGATCGACACTTAGCATAGGAAAACTACTTTGCTCACGCACTCTCGATTTGATATCGATCAAGAAATATTTCACATGAGATTGCACGATAGTCATTCGATTGGATGGGTCACATTGACGATGGAGATTGTCCAGGTTAGTTGGTGAGCGAATGACATGATATCCGTTGGATCAAGCAGGATAGATCGACGGTGGAGATTTCGCTATTTGAAATGCTTCCGATGAGGATTATCCCTAACCGTTGGGATTACACCACCTCATGTGTGCACCCGAACAATTATTGTAGAAGTTCACCTCCAACGATCAGCTTGTCAGAGCAGCTAAACTTAGGCGGATATGCTAAGTTTAGCTAGAGTTAGGTGCAATTCACCAAACTTGGTGGAGTATCCCTAGGGGATATTGCTTAAATGCACTCTAGAAGCAGTTTTCATCGAGGGCCAGAGAGAGAGAGAGAGTGAAACAAAAGGCTAGATAGGCTAATTGGATCCTTTTGAAGCCAATGGAATAGTCTAGAGAAGCTGAGGAAGTCATCTTCATAGAGATTTTCATCCAGGGAGATTTTGGAGCTCAAGGCCACCAGGAGTTGGAGGCAATTGTAGGAGTTAGTACTCGTTCTCAGCGAACAACAACCATTCCTGATGATAATGAGAATTCTGAATCCATTGCAGGTTTTTTTAGAAGAATTTGAAGACTTCTAAAGGCCGAGATGCTACAAGGAAGTTTCAGGCAGCTGAGTGCCAATCATGGAGGAAGGCCTAGTTTGGGGATGCAGTGCTCATTTTGAGCAAATGATCAGTGTATTTTCAGTGTCTGATATTTGCTAGAGATAGGAGATGAATTTTTGATGATGTTAAAGAATTTTGAAGGAGTTAGTGCCATAAAGAAGCTTAGGGTAGCTCAGAGCACTGATTGAAGGAATCAAGTCTAAGGGAGCTTAGATCTGTTTGCAGAGTGATGACAACAATGACAGGGATATAGATGGTAATCTAGGCCCATTGGTTCAGTTCAGTAATCTTTGGAGTTAAGTATGGAACTTGTAAAAGAAACTTTACCATAATCCCAAAGAGCCAAGTCAAGATGACAAAAGCTCAAGTAGACGTAGCCCACGATATTCGGGTGAACTCCTAGACTAAATTTGTTGTTATGTGTCAATGTCTATTTGCTGCATTATATGGCTATTATATGTGTTTAATATCAGCAAAAACAAATGGACTTAAAGCACTTAAACAATTAAAAGAAAACATACACCTGTTTCAAGTATTTAACTACGTAAATGTCATATATAAGCTAGATCATTTATTTGTTAAACGGAGTGGGAGGTTCTTGTAAGCATAACAAGTTATCAAACCCCCATTTTAGATCAATTTTCCCATCTTTCTATGGAAGGAATGTTGTATATCTGTTCAACCTTGTATCTATAGTCTCCCATAATGTAGTCCAAAATGCACTGGAAAATCTTGAGTCCCTATCTGCAATGACTCTCCTTGGGATTCTAAATTGCACCTAGACCTATCCACTAATAAGTTTTTTGCTTCTCTCCATGAATGATAATTTTAGATGGTATGAGAATGCACATATTATTGAACCTATCAACTACCACAAATAGTCATGTTTCTTCCTAGTTGTTGGTATGCTTCCCATAAATTCCATATAAATTATTTCCCAAGGATAAGTGAATACAAGTAAAGGATGGTATAGAACCTGTTTCTTATTACTAGGCTTGTTGGTGCAACAAAGTACACATACATTTATGAACCTAAATACATCTTCTTGCATCCTAGGCCAATACACATACCTTTGAAAGTTTCCCACTATCTTACCTACACAAAAATTCCCTACAACCTTTGAGGTATGATCCTCTTTAATTAGTTGTAGTCACTCACCTTCAAGAACAAATAAATTTTCCAACTGATAGACTAACTCATTCTAGAGATGATAATCAACTACAATGTCATTGTCATGCACATGGCTCTAGATTTGTATATTGAAAAACCTCTTGAATTCCATTTTCCTCTATATATACCTCTTTATATGCATCATTGGTGAAAGGATAGATGTACAATTGAGCTCCCAAAGTTGTGATATTTGGTGTGGGTTTCCTTGAAAGCATGTTGCCAAATCTATTTTTGTTTCCCTTCTTGTATTTGATCACTAAATGAAATTGTTGTAAAAACCCCATCCACTTGTAAGGATCAGTCTATTATAACTTACTTTGGGCTAGCATGTAATATAGTGGGTGGTTATCTGTGTGGATTACTATCTCCTTTCCCATCATATAGTGTTTTCACTTTTTTACAGGTTTCATCAAAGCATAGATCTCATTGTCATAGGTATCGTAGTGGATAACCTCCCCATTAAATACTTAGAATGGTAGCATAAAGGTATTCATCCTTGTCTCAAGACTGCTCCCATAATATACCCACTCACATTTGTCTCCACTTAAAAGGGATATAAAAAGTTTGGTAATGGAAGAACCAATGCTTGACTAATTTTCTTAATCTCAAAAGCATTCTACTAACCCATTCTATACTGGAATCTCTTCCCACACATTATGATGATGTGGTGTGGTGCTGCTAATGTTGAAAAATAAGTTATGAATTTCCTCAGGTACTATGATGTACCAAAGAAACTCCTCACCTCAAAAACATTAGTACACATAAACCACTTCACAATCGCCTTCATCTTGGTAGGATCTATCTTCATCTCTCCTCCACTAGTCCTAAATACACCAAATACTATTATACAAATTCACATTTCTTGAGGTTTTCCAATAGATGGTTTTTCCTCAATGTCTTTAGCACTTACATCAAATATGAGATGTGCTCCACCTAAGTAGAATTTCTTACCAATGTATCATCCAAATAAAAAATAACTAATGAATCTATACAAGAGCATAGTATATCATTCATTAATCTCATGAATGTAGATGGTGCATTGGATAGGACAAACGTCATAACTAACCACTCATACAAACCTTGTCTAGTTCTGAAGGAGGTATTCTAGGTATCTTATTCTTTAAATCATAATCAAAATACCTTGGAACTGGTTTAGGAGATCATTTATCTTATGTAGGTGGTACCTGTTTGTAAGCATAATTTTGTTTAATTCTCAATAATCAATATGTTAGAGTCAGTCTTTACATCCCTCCATCAGAGATCATTTCTCTTATTGCATTTCATTTTTAGGTGTCTCATTCTGCTTATTCATCTGCATTCTACTAGGGGCATGCCATAATCTGACGGAAGGGTCTTGTCAGTCATTACCCTTCATGCTTTGTACCTGCTGGCTCAGGCCTATTCATTGAAGTTCATTAAATCAATTTTAAGTCATTTACAATCTTGTTTAATGACTAGGTTAGCAAAGAGTTATTTTAGTCATCAGGTCTAGGGTTTCAAAAATTTGGTTTTCAAAAGTTTCCAATAATGCCAACAGGCCATAGGGAGGTTCAAAGTATGTTTTCATTTCAAAAATTTCACTGTCGTACTGATTGATCATGACTTTTCTTCAAAACCCCGTTTTGAAGAAAAAGTCGTCTTTTTGTCTTTTGAAATAATTGCCATGTATATTTTCAAAGTTTTTCAGTTGAAAATGTTAAAAGGCAACCTCTGGTCATTTTTTGCCGAAATCCGATGCCACCACCCCTGCAAAAGTTGACAAGATTCATCATCAGCTCAAAAATTAGTGGAAACAAAGAACAGAGTATGTATTAAAGGTGTAAAGTGTCAAAGTTCAAAATATTGCAGAAATGGGTTTTTCAAATCAAAGTCCTTTGTATACATGAGTTATTTTCACATTCGATGATCCATATGCATGCCAAAGACATCAGCAAAAGCCAAGATAAAACAAGGAAGTGAAAAAATGAAGTTTTAAAGCCAAACTGTGTGTTGGATCAGTGCGCGGCGCGTTGGGTGACAGGCGCGGTGCACTGAGCAAGCATGGTGCATTGGGTGCCTCTACACAGTGTAAATTTACACGAGCGCGGCGCATACAGTGTGCACAGCCACTGGGTTATGTGCACAGTGCACAGGGCCGACAAGCAAAAATTTCATCATTTTCCTCGCACCAAGCATACACAGGAGACCTACAGAGGTTCTTCGTCATGTTCATGTTGCAGCATGCACCCGTCCAACAGAAGCATTGTGGGCCGTGGCTGAGGGTGGTCAATGTCATTGCTGCCATTGACTGTTAGTGCAATAGATAAAGATACATATGAACATGTCAATGGAGAAGCTAAAATATCTTTGGTGACAACTTTACTTGCTACTCCAATTTTCCGCATGATGTCTATGGTTGTACAACATCCAAGTAGTGTGGTAGAACTGTGTCAAGGACGTGCACCTAAAGTCCTTGCTCAATTACTCCATTATCTCCTATAGATGCCATCTTGTGGTGAGCCTGGAAAGGAAAAGGAAGAAGCACGAGATGAAGAACTCGTTGCTGCTATTGTATCGCTTTATCAGTCTCCCAATTGCAATATTGGATTAAAAGTTGCCCGTGTACTGCATCTCATGTACAGGCTTGTGGTACAACCAAACAAATCACGAGAAACCATGTTTGTTGATACCTTCATTTCTTGTGGTGGCATAGAAATTCTTCTTTCTTGTTGAAGAAAGAAGCAGAAGCTGGTGATGGTATGGTTTATGAAAGTTCAAGTAGCAGTGATACAGCAAACCAAGAGAAAAATGATAATGTTCAAATAAATGGAGTTACTAGTACATAAGGGAAACAAGATGTTCATTTGCACCGTTCTGGTTCACAATGTCAAGTTGACAGTATTATTGCTGATAAAATAGAAGTTGATGAGTCTAAACATATTGGAATAAAAACTAATGAGCATGATCAAGGTTCCAATAAAAGGTTGTTAGGCAATGACAGTAAAAAATGTCCTCAGCCAGAGAAGAATTTACAAGAAGAATTATAGGCGGGATAAGCTTTTCAATTAGTGCAGAGAGTGCAGGGAACAATTTCTATAATGTAGACAACGGTGATGGTATAATGGTTGGCATTATTAGTCTTGTGGGTGCTCTTGTTGTAGGAGGCCAGCTAAAATTTTCAATTACTACCACATCTACTTCTATGCCCAGTCTGTATTCTGGAAGTGGGCAGTCTGAAGAAAGAAATCGTGCATCTACACTTTCTTAGGAGCTGTGATGAATACCTTGTCCTCAGAAGATAGCTTAAATCTCTGTGATTCGGGCCACCAGTTTGAGCATATTCAACTTCTATTGGTCCTTCTTCATTCGCTTCCTTATGCTTCAAGGTCCCTACAAATTCTAGCTATACAGGATGTTTTATTCTTGGCTTGTAGCCATTTGGAGAATAGAATCACTGTGACTTCTATGCCGGAATGGCCTGAATAGCTCTTGGAGATACTTATTTCCAACTTTGAGATTGGCATAAACAAAGTGAAAAACGCTATTGGTATTGAAGGAGATATTATTGATTTTAGCAAAATTGTTGTTGGGATCATTCGTTGACAATACATTTTTCCCTTTATTAAAGGCGAAATCTCAGTTCAAAATCATTGTTATTAAAAGATTGTTTTTATTCAAATGGCAAAAAGGAAAGCGAACAATCAAAGACCGAACGCCTAAATTTAAAACGAAGACATCAACCATAGTAGAGAAATAGGATTGGAGGTCTATTTTTGTTTTCAATTGCAATTCGGAAGGTTTGCGCTACAGGTTCTGTCTAGTCATTGGTCATCAAACAGATTTCATATTGAATGCTGCTCCCTTTCAAAACAAATGGTTGGCTCTTTAGCTTTTGTTTGTTAATGATGATTAAACAATTCCTTAATTTTTTTTGGTCGATCTGTTTTCGATATTTGAGTCTATCTATTGTATTGAGAATCATTTGTAAAGGGTCTGAGTTCTGGGAAAGGTGTGGAAGAAAACTCAGCACTTCACTATACAGTTTGGCCAGGAAACTAATAAAATGATGCAGCCCTGATTCATGAGATTCATGTGCTACGAGTTTAGCATATGTTTCTTCTTTCTGTTTCATATGTATCTTGTTATGTTTTATAGTTCATTCATAATCATTTCCAGTTGAATGTTTTTAAGTAAGAAAGGTAGAATCTAGTTTATTGCTCTGCCTTGGAAAAGCATTCATCCTCTGTGTGTCTTCTTCTATTTTAAAAGGATTCATTGGTTATGCCCTTTTCAACCTCTCAACAGTTTTTCCACTCCATATTACTTCAATTTGATTGCTAAACCTCATACCTATCTTGCCTCACGAAATACTTTGCACCTTTGATTCAATTTCCCAGCTCATGCTATCCTTTGTCCCATACAGCCCTGAAAATTCAGTCATTCATTAAATTACATCTTTCATATTTATTTACTAGCCTAAAATCAATATCCATTTTGAGTCATCTCAGACCCTATTGCTTGTTTCTACTGAGTGTGACCTAGAGAGAGCTCTCTCTTGTCCTCGTAGGGCTAACTACGAGACTGAGCGTGGTTTGTGGTTACCCTAAGTTTTGCCTTCCTTCAGCCTAAGGCAGATTTAGGCTCTAACATAGTGGCGACCACACTGGGGAAGAATTAGTTTGCTTGTTGGTGTTATTTGATTTATGAGCTATAGATGGAGCCTAAATTCATGCCAGGTAGCCTTCGAAACGCTTTTGATATTCATTAGCAAAGTAGATAAACGCTGCTTCAGTCAATCTCCAGTTTGGCTTGTAAATGTGACATCTAACTTGTTCATTGCCCCAATACATGTATCAAGTTTAGATCTGATTAGTGATGGTGGACAACGATCAAACACAGCAAGGCTGAAATCATTCACCTGGTGACTTCATTCACTAAAAAATCCAGAGATCAATGCTTCATGGTGACTCCACTACAGGAAGATTAGTAGCTGTAAAGTTTTCAAGATGGAATGGGTTGCAAGAAGATACGCTCCTATGAGCCGAGATCATATCCCAGGTTTTCCGAATAAAATGCCCAAGGTGGATTGGCTTCAGAATTTGCCTATGTTCAAAAATGTGGAAGGTAATGACTCTGCTCTTCATCTAGTGAAATTTCACATTCATGTGCATAAATTAAAGATCGATTTTCCTGAAGACTGTTTGATGAAAATGTTTATGGCTACTCTGGAAGATGAAGCCCGATCTTGGTATGAAAGTTTGCCACCTGCTTCTATTTCTTGTCTAAAAGATTTTCATACAATATTCTTTGAAAGGTATAAAGAATCATATTCATCGTTGGCTTTAGTTCAGAACTGTTGTGAACACGTTAGTAGTTTCATTGAAGATCTTGAGAATTTTTATGGAGATAATGAATTAATGGACGGAGAAATCATGGAAGCATTGCATGAAAATTTGTTGCAGCAACACACGGAAATCTTAGAGGATACTTATCAAGATCAGCAGGTTGAAGATTTCCATATGGCTGAAAATGATGAAAAAAGAAGTTTTATTTCAGATCTGGTTGAAATAAAGGATGATACGCAGGAAAGTGATGTTCCAATCTCAGACAATGATGACGATAAATCAGATTGAGAGACAGATTGTGATGAGGAAAAACATGTTATTCTGGATCTCATAAAAGAGAGTTGCATTGTTGAGGTTGCCTCAAATGAAGAAAACAGAGTTACAGACCTAAATGATCTCATCTCACCAGAACTAGATCTTCATGAGGAGGTAGTTCATTTCCTCTGTGAAAAACAAGACAAGATCTTCTTTCAAGTAAGTGAAAAAGTTTCCTTGGATGAATTGTTGGTAGATGATAGAAATGATAGTGTTGGGTTTCAAGAATCATTTGAAGTTTCTTTTCTTATGATTGATGAATGTAATGAGGAACATGATAATCTGGCTGTAATATCATATGAGGATGATCAAAATTATATTCAGATTACAGAAGATCAGAACATTTAGGGCTGTCTTTCATATTCTTCTTCATATGTTTCATGTTTTGAAATGTTCTTTGAAGAGGAGATCTACTCATCTACTTGTTCATAATTTTTTGAGGACCAGGAACATACTTTTACTGAAGTACATTATGAAGAAGGATCAGAAGCAAGAGAAAAAGACACCTTGCTCTTTCAGCAAGAGGAAAGACTTCATGTTTTTCAAGATCCTCTAGCAAACCCGTTGCAGTCAGTAGTGAAGGTGATAATTGCAATATCCAGTGATGAAGGAGATCATGGTAAACTATGTTTTTGGATGCCTAGTTACAAGTATCTATTGTTGACCAGGAGATCTGATTAGGAGAATCACTCAGGAAGGCATCTTCTTGATTGGTTACATTGGCATTTTGATATAGTTTGATGGTATATTGTCTTGTAAGAAACACAGGTGGTCATGTACTGCCATCAAGCTTTAAGTTTTAAGTTTAGGTCTTAGTCATTTTAAGGTAGTTTGTTAGAGTTAAGTTTTTTTTTAGTCATTTCAGTTTGCATCGAGTAAGTTTGAGTCAAATTTTCAGTCACCCAGTTTTGGTGTTGATTTGGACTCCATAGCCCAATGGATATAGGCATTGTCTGCTCTCCCAAAGATCTGCCATTCTTGGAACCTCTAGGGAGCTACCATCCCCATTGGAGCCAATGTTAGAGTTGGTCTTTACATCCCTCCATCAGAGATCATTTCTCTTATTGCATTTCATTTTTAGGTGTCTCATTCCATTTGTTCATCTGCATTCTTCTAGGGGCATGCCATAATCTGACAGAAGGGTCTTGTCAGTCATTACCCTTCATAATTTGTACCTGTTGGCTCAGGTCTGTTCATTGAAGTTCATTAAATCAATTTTAAGTCATTGATAGTCATGTTTGATGACTAGGTCAGCAAAGAGTTATTTTAGTCATCAGGTCTAGGGTTTCGCAAATTTGGTTTTCAAAAGTGTCTAATAATGCCAGCAGGCCAGAGGGAGGTTCAAAGTATGTTTTCGTTTCGAAAATTTCACTGTCATACAGATTGATCATGACTTTTCTTCAAAACCCTGTTTTGAAGAAAAAGTCATCTTTTTGTCTTTTGAAATAATTGCCATGTATATTTTCAAGGTTTTTCGGTTGAAAATGTTCAAAGGCAGCCTCTGGTCATTTTTTTCCGAAATCTGAGGCCACCACCCCTGCAAAAGTTGACAAGATTCATCATCAGCTCAAAAATCAGTGGAAACAAAGAATAGAGTATGTATTAAAGGTGTAAAGTGTCAAAGTTCAAAATATTGCAGAAATGGGTTTGTCAAACCAAAGTCCTTTGTATACATGAGTTATTTTAACATTCGATGATCCATATGAATGCCAAAGACATAAGCAAAAGCTAAGATAAAACAAGTGAAAAAATGAAGTTTTGAAGCCAAACTGTGTGTTGGATAAGTGCGCAGCGCGTTGGGTGATAGGCACGGTGCACTGAGTAAGTGCGGCACATTGGGTGCCTCTACACATTGTAAATTTACACAAGCGCGACACATATAGTGTGCACGGCGCACTGGATTGTGTGCACGGCGCACAGGGTCGACAAGCAAAAATTTCATCATTTTCCTCGCGCCAAGCATACACAGGAGACCTGCAAAGGTTCTTGGTCATCTTCATGTTGCAGCACGCACCCGTCTAGTAGAAGCATTGTGGGCCATGGCTAAGGGTGGTCAATATCATTGATTCCATTGAGTATTAGTGCAGTAGATAAAGATACATATGAACCTATCAATGGGGAAGCTAAAATATCTTCGGTGACAACTTTACTTGCTACTCCAATTTTCCGCATGATGTTTGTGGCTATACAACATCCAAGTAGTGTGGTGGAACTGTGTCAAGGACGTGCACCTAAAGTCCTTGCTCAATTACTCCATTATCTGCTACAAATGCTATCTTGTGGTGAGCCTGGAAAGGAAAAGGCAGAAGCAAGAGATGAAGAACTTGTTGTTTCTATTGTATCGCTTTGTCAGTCTCCCCATTGCAATATTGGATTAAAAGCTGCCCATGTACTGCATCTCATCTACAGGCTTGTGGTACAACCAAGCACATCACGAGCAACCATATTTGCTGAGACCTTCATTTCTTTTTGTGGCATAGAAATGCTTCTTTTCTTGTTGAAGAAAGAAGCAGAAGCTGGTGATGGTATGGTTTATGAAACTTCAAGTAGCAGTGATACAACAAACCAAGAGAAAAATGATAAAAAAAAAAAAATTAAGTATGGGGGTTTACGCAGTGCATTATATTAGATATCATTTTGGGATTCAACTGCGTTAAGTAAGTCATTCACGTATGACCATTTCCATGAGAGGTAGTTGTAACTCACTAATTTCTCATGATATTTTTTTTAATAGTTCACTTAGCACTCATTGCATCGGGTGATGCTCACAGGGGTGAAGAAGTGGGATTAAAACTAGTGAAATGTGGAGAACGAATCACATAGCATCAATCATCACTTCCGGGGCTTGCACCTGGTAACCAGGACTTACCAAGTGGTCACCCATCCCAGATATCCTCTGGCTCAAGCGCGCTTAACTGTGGAGTTTTTCCCCACAATCAAGCCCACTTAGCTTGCTACCCCATTTGCAAAACCTTAGCAAGTATTGTGACTCATGAACCATTCAAGTAGAGATCCCTTGACTCTTTTTGAATTTAAGTATGGGGGTTTACGCAGTGCATTATATTAGATATCATTTTTTGATTCAACTGTGTTAAGTAAGTCATTCACATATGACCATTTCCATGAAAGGTAGTCGTAACTGACTAATTTCTCATGATTTTTTTATTGAATAGTTCAATTAGCACTCATTGCATCGGTCGATGCTCACAGGGGTGAAGAAGTGGGATTGAAACTAGTGAAATGTGGAGAACAAATCACATAGCATCAATCATCACTTCCGGGGCTTACACCCGGTAACCAGGACTTCCCAGGAGGTCACCCATCCCAAATCTCCTCTGGCTCAAGTGCGCTTAACTGTGGATTTTTTCCCCACAATCAAGCCTATTCAAAAAAAAATCATGAGAAATTAGTCAGTTACGACTACCTCTCATGGAAATGGTCATACGTGAATGACTTACTTAATGTAGTTGAATCCCAAAATGATATCTCAAAAATGATAACGTTCAAATAAATGGAGTTACTAGTACAGAAGGGAAACAAGATGGTCATTTGCACCGTTCTAGTTCACAATGTCAAGTTGACAATATTATTGCTGATAAAATAGAAGTTGATGAGTCTAAACATATTGGAATCAAAACTAGTGAGCATGATCAAGGTTCCAGTAAAAGGTTGTTATGCAATGACAATAAAAAATGTCCTCAGCTAGAGAAGCATTTACAAGAAGAACTATAAGCGGGATAAGCTTTTCAATTAGTGCAGAGAGTGCAAGGAACAATTTCTATAATGTAGACAACGGTGATGGTATAATGGTTGGCATTATTAGTCTTGTGGGTGCTCTTGTTGTAGGAGGCCAGCTAAAATTTTCAATTACTACCACGTCTACTTCTATGCCCAGTCTGTATTTGGAAGTGGGCAGTTTGAAGAAAGCAATCATGCATCTACACTTTCTTAGGAGCCATGATGAATACCTTGTCCTCAGAAGATAACTTAAATCTCTATGATTCGGGCCACCGGTTTGAGCATATTCAGCTTCTGTTGGTCCTTCTTCGTTCGCTTCCTTATGCTTCAAGTTCCCTACAAATTCTAGCTATACAGGATGTTTTATTCTTGGCTTGCAGCCATCCGGAGAATAGAATCACAGTGACTTCTATGCCAGAATGGCCTGGATAGCTCTTGGAGATTCTTATTTCCAACTTTGAGATTGGCATAAACAAAGTGCAAAACGCTATTGGTATTGAAGGAGATATTATTGATTTTAGCAAAATTGTCGCTGGGATCGTTCATTAACAATACATTTTTCCCTTTATTAAAGGCAAAATCTTAGTTCAAAATCATTTTTATTAATAGACTATTTTTATTCAAACGGCAAAAAGGAAAGCGAAGAATCAAAGACTGAACACCTAAATTTAAAACAAAGAGATCAACCATAGCAGAGAAATAGGATTGGAGGTCTATTTTTGTTTTTAGTTGCGATTCAGAAGGCCTGCACTACAGGTTCTGTCTAGTCATTGGTCATCAAACAGATGTCATATTGAACGCCGCTCCCTTTCAGAACAAATGGTTGGCTCTTCAGCTTTTGTTTGTTAATGATGATTAAACAATTCCTTAACTTTTTTTGGTCGATCTATTTTCAACATTTGAGTCTATTTATTGTATTGATAATCATTTGTAAAGGGTTTGAGTTCTAGGAAAGGTGTGGAAGAAAACTCAGCGCTTCATTGTACAGTTTGGCCAGGAAATTAATAAAATGATGCAGCTTTGATTCATGAGATTCATGTGGTATGAGTTTAGCATATGTTTCTTCTTTTTGTTTCATATGTATCTTGTTATGTTTTACAGTTCATTCATAATCATTTCCAGTTGAATGTTTTTAAGTAAGAAAGGTAGAATCTAGTTTATTTATCTGCCTTGGAAAAGCATTCATCCTCTGTGTGTCTTCTTCTATTTGAAAAGGATTCATTGGTTATGCCCTTTTCAACCTCTCAACAGTCCTTCCACTCCATATTACTTCAATTTGATTGCTAAACCTCCTGCCTATCTTGCCTCACGAAATACTCTGTGTCTTTGATTCAATTTCCCAGCTCATGCTGTCCTTTGTCCCATACAGCCCTAAAAATTCAGTCATTCATTAAATTACCTCTTTCATATTTATTTACTAGCCTAAAATCAGTATCCATTTTGAGTCATCTCAGACCCTATTGCTTGTTTTTACTGAGTGTGACCCGGAGAGAGCCCTCTCCTGTCCTCGTAGGGCTAGCTATGAGGTTGAGCATGGTTTGTGGTTACCCTAAGTTTTTCCTTCCTTCAGCCTAAGGCAGATTTAGGCTCTAACACAATACACATCAGCCAAGTCTCATCCTTATTTGGAAAAATTATAATGGGTGGACTACATAGTGAGGTACTTTGTCATTTCACACCCTATTCTTATATATGCTACAACTACTTATTCACCTCCTTTGTTTTTATAATTGATTACATGTTTCTATAATAGACTACCTATTTGTTTACATGGGAACTAAGATAAAATAAGTTAACCTACTTGTTTTACCATGCATTCATCCAAGATTTTCCATAATCATCCATGAAAATAGATCAATCCACATCAACAATCTCTCTAAAGAAGTTGCTCAACTAGTGTTCCATAGTGAACTAGATAAAAGAGTATTAATCCAAGATATGCATCTACCTCAAGTTATGCAAACATAATGAGCTAAGAAGCCTCCCATTCACAAAGAAAACCAAGAAATTTAACTAATATTAGGCTAAAAAGAACTAAAAATGACATGTACATGATACAAGGTATACGAATTAATCAAAACAACCTAGAAAATAACATTTGTAATGCTAAAACATGAAAAATAATCTCAAATAACCCATAGGTGTGAGTGAAAATTCCCCCAAAGGATGATGTCATCTCAAGGGTCACCTCCCATCATCAAAAGGTGTGGCTCATAAAAAAATGCACGCCCCTTTATCTAAAAGTCATCTTTAATCATCAAAATGTACCCTAATGTCCCATCAAAGTGTTAGTGTATCTCCACACATCATTAGGGTAGAAATCATCGAAGAGGGGATATCTTCATGCTAGGATATGAGATCATACATTCAAAATGTTCCATTACCCCTCCAAAGGTGTGTGTCATCATCATCATCATCATGCTCCAAACCATCAAGAGGGAGCCCGACATCCATCAAAGGATACTATAGCATCATGGAAAGGTGCCTCTTCCCAGATCAAGTGGAAGGCATTCCAAAGGGTGCATCTTCATCCTGTAGAAGTAATATCATGATAAATTGAAGTACGAGATCAAGTAACCAAGTAAGATCAACTAGCATGGACACAAAAGTCACCGAAGCATAAAAGTTGAGCCATATTAAATGTTAAAGTCATGTAAGTATATCACACAAATTATCTTATTCAAACATCACACTAACTTAATACCATATATAAGTTGTCAAATATAGGCATAAGAGGATTGTCAAATGCCCCTATTAGGTTCTCTAAATTATAGGGGGAGGAACAATTCCTAGTTTAACCCTTCAGTGAATAGGTGTGGTTGATAAGTGATATGGTCTAAGATGTACTTTATGAGAAGTGTCATAGTATTATACTTGGGTTATCCAAGACCATCATTAATGTGCACCTTTGTGGAGGGAGTGCTTGCATTAGTTGAGTTACCCTTTCTTTTGAACTACTTCTTCCATCCTTGACCTTTTCCTTTGTTATGATTTGACTTGCTTAGCAAGCTTCCTTTCCATTTCAATCCACCTTTAATATGGGTATTTTATCGCTTGTAAGATTTAGGATGTTTCTTTAAGTCCCTTTTACTTTGATAGGTGTGATATACATGGGACTAGGGTGATAACCTCATATGAAGGGGTGAAGCTTAAGTTGGATTTTAATCACTATTCATCCCCTGCCACCTTTTTTCATTTTAATAATTGGCATATTATTTTAATTTTTTTTTTGTAGTTACATCAAACTCTAGGCATTTCCAACCCTTCTTCTCATAGTATGGGGAGAAAATGGAACCAATATGAGTGATTTACAACAACCAAACAAAAGAAAGGACCATGGATCAAGGATAAATAGTGAGTATTAAATATGAAATGATGTCGACACACTACCTATATTAATGCATCCTATTCGTGATAGTGAAAAAGAAAAAGGCACCCCAAGGTGGTTACACTGGACTAGGAGAAAAAGATGACCATCAAGCTCTAGGCATTTCCAACCCCTCTTCTCATAGTATGGGGAGAAAATGGAACCAATATGAGTGATTTACAACAACCAAAAAAAAGAAAGGACCACGGATCAAGGATAAATAGTGAGTATTAAGTATGAAAGGATGTCGATGCATTGCCTATATCAATGCCTCCTATTTGTGATAGTGAAAAAAAGGCACCCCAAGGTGGTTACACTAGACTAGGAGAACAAGATGACCACCAAGGTGAAATAAAGAAACAAGTATAACTTCCAAGCATCATGATTTGTTATTTGATTCCAACACATGATCCTTAGATGCCTAAAACATTGAATGTTAACACTTCATATGAAACAATGGCTAATATATGTCATGGTTATTAACCTACCTTCATAGAAAGAACATGACGATCAAGTGAATGATGTGACCAATGCGTAGGTGAGACCTCTAAGAAGCTATTATTTAATGATCATATAAAGGATGGGAATCTACTTCTTAAGAGAAAAAATTTCTCCTCGTGTTACTTATCTGTATGAATGAATAAGATGTTGAAATATTAAAATTATAAAAAGTTGAAAATTATGTTAGGAATTTTATTGATATAACTATGTTGTCTTTTGTACAATTTAAAACTAATAATGAATATATAAAAAACTTCCAAACATACCATATTAATGTTGTTATAAATTATATCATTTTTATGTAAAATTTAGAGTTACAAATAAGTGTTATAAATAATATAAAAAAAAAAAAAAGCATAACATAATAATAAATATATGGATTGATTGTATTTATAATTTATAAATATAAAAAAATCATTTTCAAATAATAAAATATATGCAAAATCAAGTTCATTTCAATATTTCAATATTTACATGGAAGTAGTTCACGAGATTTGAAATGATAATGAAAAGATGTTTTGTTAAATAGCTTTATAAGAAAAAGTCACTTGTTCAAATCGGGAGTGGATGTTCACCCATCTATATATAAACTTTTTCATTTTTTAGTTTGAATTCAAATGTGATATTATGGAATATAAATAACAATAAACAATAATCCATTAATGTTTTCTTGCACCTTGAGTAAAGAAAAAACCCTATTAAAATAGTCTTTATCTCTCCATCCTCGCTTTACAGAAATAAGGAGAAACCTCTATTAAATTAGTTTCGATTTATCCATCCTCACTTTATCAATAATTCGGCCAAATTGAGCAATACCTTAAATTTAGTCATTATGATTTATAATACAAGTGTTAAATAGTAGTTAATCTTTGTCATTTAAAGTCTTCATATCATTCATTAAGGAGTTACAGATAAAATTGTAAAGATTTTGGGAAGAAGGACATATTCACTTATTTTACAATATCAAGAATGATTAGGCAAAGAATGAGGCATGTCAAGGATAGCATCAATCAACAACTTAAGGGGGGGTTATAAGATTGATTGTTCTTGCGATAAGAGTTATATTGGAGAGACGGAACGCTCATTATAGATGAGACTAAAAGAGCATGGAGTTAATATTAAGAATGAAAGATCACGCTCTTCAGCCCTTGCAGGACACTCCTCAAAGAACAAACCTCATGTTTGTTTAGAAAGTGCCAAGATCATTGCTAAGGAAGAACACTATCAAAAGAGAAAAATCAAAGAAGTACTTGAGATTATGAAGCATCCAAGGGGGTTTATAAGATTGATTGTTCTTGCAGTAAGAGTTATATTGGAGAGACAAAACACTCATTCTAGAAAAGACTAAAAGAGCATGGAGTCAATATTAAGAATAAAATATCACGATCTTCATCCCTTGCAAAACACTCCTCAAAGAACAAACCCCATGTTTGCTTAGAAAGTGCCAAGATCATGGCTAAGGAATAACACTATCGAAAGAGAAAAATCAGAGAAGCACTTGAGATTATGAAGCGTCCAGTTAATCACAACAAGGACGAACGAGATTAGTGGAAATTGGCTTCCTCTAATCAGACATATTAATTCTTCTAGTTCTATCTCACAAAGGTATAGTATCCAATGTATAATTTTCTATCATTTACTTTTTCTATATTTTCTAAATTATATTAGATTTACTTAGCTTTAGATTTATTTATATTTTATTATTAATATTTATTAGGGATAATACTTAATATAATTAATATTTTATTATTATTATTTTTTGCAAATAAGATTATTTTTTAAGTTAATAAATAATTAGTTTCAATATTGATAATTATTTTTAAAAGTAAATTAATAAATTATTCATTTTCTTAATTTCTTAAATTAATATTAATTATTTATTGTAGTTAGTTTTTAATTTTATTATTCCATTAATAATTTTTATTAAATTAATAATTATTTATTATTTATAATAATAAATTATTTATTTATTATAATAAATAAATAATGGTTTTTATTATACTCTAATTAAACTATATTAATAATAATTATTATTAATTATTTTATTTATTATTAGTCATTTTTTCATTTTAAATGCATGATTTAGTATTAGATTTTATAATTTATGATTTTAGTGGGCTTTCTTATCAATAGTTTTGTTTATTTAGTATTATCCCTCTTTGGGATTTGAAACGTAAATAAGATTCAAACTATATTGTGGAGAATTTGAACTATCTTTTTGTCTCCATCCTTTTCAAAACAATGACCACACGAGATTGAAATTTAACAATACATTTAATATAATGAAAAACCTTGGCTTGCAAGTTTGATTTGATAATGTTGCAGCGAGGCCTACAACCGTAATAAAAATTAACAAAAAAAAAATATGTGTAATTATATGTATTTTTAATTTTTAGATTTTTCTTCTTTATATGAAAATGTTGAAAAAAATATATTAAAGTGTTACACAAAAAATTAATATGTGATAAGGCATATAAAGAAGCATGTGAAGTAAAATTTAAAAATTGAATTTATCTCATATAAAAAAGTTATGTGTACCAACAATGAGAAGAAATATGCATCTGGTTCAAAAATGCATTGGATCTATATTATTCATGTTATAATTTTGTTGAATTTTGTGTTGAATTTTGTTATATTGATACAATAACATATAGAAAACCATAATAATAATATATAATATTTGGGTTATAAAGAAAAAAAACTGTTACACTTTAAAGCTTATATTTATCTTATGTATTAATGTTAAAACTTAAATTTAATTATAAAAACAAACAAGAAATTTATAGTTAATAAGGGTTTAATTTAATATTTTTCCATATAAAAAGAAATATATACCATAAATAATGGAGAAAAAAGCAAGGTATGTTGGAATAGTGTTTTATTTATTTATTATTATACATATTTTTCTTAGAATTAATTAAAATAAATTAATTATAATAAAATAATTAAATTAAATTATTGTTAAAAAAAATAATATGCAATCTTAAACTATAGGAAATTTACAAATTTCTTTTATCAAGCCCATATTTATATGGGTTTGGCCAAAAAATTCCAATGGCCGATGGAGGTGAAGCTATAAGAGAGCCTCAACAGTCGATTATTTTATAACCTTATTAAAAACTGACTAACACTAAAAAAACAAAAAGCTTAATCTAATTAGAGATGAGATAGACCTTTTCAGGCCTATTAATTTCAATAAGGAATTTGATTTTTTTAAATGTATTT
>APFE031559304.1:42796-60393 GCA_000404065.3 Pinus taeda
GAATGGAAGGTTGTAACTCATAATTTCAAGGGCTAAATTTACCTTTTTTACCCTCTCCCTTAAAATAAGGTGGGCTATTTGAGGTGATTTGTAAAAATGTACTATGATACAAAATATTCGCCCACTAAAAATTTAAAACGCCTTAATTTCGCCAAAGGGCGAACATTCGCCCCTAAAATCACCCATAACTCCATGCCTCTTCAGGAACTATGTTTTGGACACTTTTGGTTGGACATCTATTCAAGATATATGTTGCACAAGTGACAACTTCATCCTAATAATCATTTTGCAAATGCTTTGCCTTCAACATACTCCTTGCCATTTCCATAATGGTCCTATTCTTCCTTTCTGCCACACCATTTTGCTGAGGTGTATATCTTGTTGTAAATTGCTTGTGAATTCCATGTTCCCTACAAAAAAGTAGGAAATCATTTTAGATGTATTCTCCACCTCTATGTTTCCGGGAAAACCAGTGTCTTTTCAATCTACTAGTCCCCTAGGATTGGCAACTATCCTAGAAACAAACAATCAAAGCAATTTGCAATTTCCTTTATGTATGATAGATAAGAGAGAAGCAAAGGGACCAACCTGGATCTTCCACTTGAATCCTTCCTTGATTTCTCTCCTTATTGACAGAGCTAGCAACTCTTCCCCTATCTATCCCGCTTAGAGAATACCTGTAGAAGCGAAGCAACACAACACCATCAAAGCATTTTGACCTATGATATCATAAGCATTGCAGAATCAGAAATACAATGAGCATACAATGGCATTTACAAACAATAACATTCACAAATACACAATTGTATGGAGGAAAACTCAAAGAAATTTATTAATAATAGAAGAGAGGATTACAACCCAGTTGTCTGATCTGGCATCATCCTCCTAGCATCAAAAACCTCTTCACCTCATGAAAAGCAAGATCACCCAACAATACAATGTTCATTCTCAAAGACAAACTATTAGCACTTGCTTACAAATTACAAAATTCCAACCTCTAGATCTCTGAGATGAGGGATCCATTTATAGATGTCTGCAAGGGTGTGAGTCACCTCTAAGTTTTTGATTAGTGTCATTCCACTTGTTGTTCTTCATTCCAGTTGTAGATTTCTTGGATCTCTTACTCATCCCTGGGCAAATTCATAGAGGCGAGTGTCATGGGAGAAGTTTCTAGAAGATTCCATGAGCATCCACTTAGCAAACTGTCTTAGACATTTGTCTATTCTCACTCATCACACCCCACATAAGGCCTCTTCAGTATGCATCGCACTTGGCTAGTGTAGGAGTTAGTATTCATCGCACCCTGATAGTGGAGCAATTAGTATGGCCCAGTTTTGGCCAGTTCTGATTGGTTTTTCAAGTGGAACTTCTAGGGAATGATGTAATGAGTTGACCATGATCCTTAAGGGTATGAAACAACACTTTTAGGGGTTAAATAGCCCTTGTTTTATTGACATATAATATTGGGGTTGTAGTGCCCAAATATGTCTATAACAGTTGCCCCCTAAAGCATGAAGTCGTAAATATTTTAATGTCCGGTGAAATGCTTTATCACAAGGATCCAAGGTATTCAACCTGGAAGGTGACCTGTATAAGATACAATACAATACATCATCACAATATAATTTTCCATGATCTAGCTGAGGCAGGCATTCCCATGCTCAACTTTATAAATTCATTTTCATGTACATAGAACAGAGAATCGTCTACAGTTGCAGACTGGTGATTCTTTATATGTAGAGTCATCATCCCTTAGCTTGGATGATCATCTATGTAGCTTCTATGTACATTTGATGTCCTTATATTCCTGAATATATCACAGCCTAGATGGATGAAACTAGATCCGGGGTCTTCAAACTCGTTCAATCTTCACCCGATGTACAAGTCGATCCATGTGAAAAGATGTCTTGAAGTCGAACATGGATAGACATCACCTAATTACCAGCTAATAATGTAAGCTGTTAACAGACCCGAGAGGAATCACTAATAATGATAATGACCTTCAAGGTACTACTATACATTTCACGTGGTGTAAATATATGATCCGATGTCGAACACTACACAAAATTTTTCAATCAAAGACCACTGATGTAAACCTATCGTCGGAAGTGAGAAACTTGCCATTGAGACATGCAAGCTTCAAAATACTGAAAGGGTTGTTTCTAAGCCAACTTCTTGGATAATGAGCTGATGTTGACAAGAAGTGACCCATTGTAGGAGGGCCTTAATGTATCCCACATCAACGACACGAAATGAAGCAAATGATTTTCTAGAGGTGAAAAACGATCTGACGATACAAGGTTCAGGAATGGCGGTCATGAAAAATGGAGGGTGAAGGTATTGCAGTAGATGAGGCATTAACTGGATGGTGAATTCTCTAAATGGCTTTTCTTGAACATATTGGCGAAACTGAAATGAATTGGTAGCGTTAACCCCAAAAGATGGATGGTATGGAGGACCAATGGTGATATGACTCATGAACGGAATAACCCAACCCGACTCAATCATGATGATGGAGTGAAAGTGTCATGTTCAAGAGTGACCTGCTACCAATAAAATTCTTAAGTTTTCTTCCCTTTTTCCCTAGTTATTGCTAACTAGTACCTCTTTATTTTCGTCAAGCTTGAGGAGGATAACATATGCTTGTTCTATAATTTTCCATTCAAGCAAACCTGTAGCTATGTTTTAGCGAGCCTAGCGACAGTGAAACTTGTTCTTGTCTAGGTGGAAAAGTTTGTCACTACTGTTTTAATGAGTCTAATGATAAGGATAACTCGGTCCTTTTCATGTTTAGAGAGTTTGAAAAAGGGACAAAAAGGAAACTCCAGTAGTTATTTTTCATAGCATAATTCCTTAAGTTCAAAAAAGGATAAAATAATACGAAATGGATGATTTTTCGATAACTTTAGCGAGCCGAAAAGACAAGCACTCGAACTTTTTCATGAGATAATCCCTCAGGTCCGAAAAAGATTAAAATATACAGGATGGATGGCACTTCTAATCACTTTAGCGAGCTAGAGAGGCCACTAGCTCGACAATCTTTTCATATTTAATGAGTCTGAAAAGAGTTTAAGGTAGACTCATTTTTTTAGGAACAAGTGGCGTTTAGGGTAGCTACTAGTTCCGGGTATGCTTGGAACTTCTCAAAACATGGTGATGTGAAGAGGGTGGCTAACAGGACTACTCGTCACAGTTGTTCCTCAAAAAGGTAAACAACTAAGCGGAAGTGTATGATCAGTCAAAAGGATAGAGGTGATGGCAAGAACACAACCAAGTTTCAAAAGGTTGATGTTATGGCAATCAAAAAGGTTATTTACCAAAGGTGGATTCATTTTTTAACGAGCTTGAATTCTGGGGGAACATATGCTCAGTGGCGGGTTTATTTTTTAATGAGATTGAACCTTGCGTTAACATTGCTCATGGCTTGGTTCATTTTTTAATGAGCTTGAACTGTGGGATAACATATGCTCAACCTCTTTTTATGTGAGTTAGAAACAAAAAAACTAAAAAGCTTAAAAGCTAAAGAAGACTAAAAGCTAAGGAACTCCTGAGGTTAGGTAGGATAGTTTCATCAGCAACTGGACAAAACACTTCCTTTGCTTCGTCTATGATGCAAACAAAGGTGAATGGTGTGTCAAACCAATCACCTAACCTAAGAAGTTGAGAAACTAAAAAAGTAAAAAGCTAAAAGCTAAAAAAGCTAAAAAACTAAAAAATGAAATATGTTGTTTTTTTCTTGCATAAAAAAGATTTGCATGCCCTCAGACATTGAGAAAAGGAGAGTCTCCAGGTAACCATATGGAAATCACTGCCGTTAAGTAGGATTCTTTTTGTCAGTGGTTAGACAAAATACTTCCTTGGCTTTGTCCATCAAATAGACAAAGGTGAATGGCATGAGACAACATCTTCAATCACATAACCTATAGGGAAACCTATCTTTTCAGCTGGGTTCCTCCGCCTAACGCAGACCAGGGTGCATGCCCCCTAATCTTTGTTACATTCACCCGATTACTCACAGTAATTAGGTGGATGGAATGAAGGTTGAAAATACATTCTCGACGCAATAGGACCATTTATGGATGACGTTTGACTTGAAGCTGTGTTTGAACTGGGAAATGAAAGCTGGTCAACAGTGACAATTTTGCCTTCATGCGGGAAACACATCACTTGAAAGAGTGTTGAGATGATAGCTTCCATGTTGTAAACATAGTCATGCCCCAGGAGTAGATTGTAATCTAACGGCCCTTGGACTACCATCACGTTCAATTGAACAGTTTTCCTTCTCAAAGTAATCAGTAACTTAGGAAGGATCCCTAATGGTCGACGGGTTCCTTTGTTAAAGCCTGACAAATTCTAAGTAACAAGCATAAGCGATGGCAAACCAAGTACTTTCCAAGCAGTTGAGGAAATGATACTCACTTAAGCCCCTTCATCTATGATAATGCCAGACACAATCATTTTGTGAACTTGTACTGTGATCCGTAATGGTACATTAGAAGGAAGGCGGGATCTTGCTAGTTGATTCCAATCGAAGGAAGCGACTAGACTGCTTGGAGGGGGTACTGAATAAACAGTTGAACTGAACCCTTGAGAAGCGGGAACAGGGGGATTCTCTTCCTATTGTGAAGGAGCGAGTGGATTGCCCCCAAGTTCATCGGACTCTGAAGTAACAAAAATAATTTTAATGGTATCGTTCTTATTCTCTTTGGGAATGGTATCATCTGAAGGTGGACCTTCTGAAGGTAAAACTGGGTCGACTACTATCTCGACTTGCTAACTTTGGCCCAGTATGGACTCAGAAAATTCACCTTCAATAATAGGTGTTTCGACCGACAATTGAATTATTTCAGTCGGATTTTCAACTAGTAAAGGACTTGATGAAAGTTTCTTGTATCCAGGTGGAAGTCGTTGCGGTAAAGCAGGACAGTTATGCAAGATTCTCTTGGCCTCATCCAAAAAGGGACAACGGGGAAGGGTATGGTCCCCTTCACATAACCTACAAGGAGTTTTGACTTTTCCTTTCTATCTGTGAACTTCACTATTGATAGTTGACGGTGTGTTGTCAATGTGATCATCAGAGGTTGATGACACCGGATGGTGCAAATGAGGGGACCATTCTCTCAAGATCCGAGGAATGCATGGACATTCTTGATGAAAATGGTCTCCTTTGCAAATTATGCATGGATGTTTGGGAGATTTAGTGTGCAGATTTTCACCAGATGATTCATGGTTGCCCCCTTGTTTAATTGACTTCTTCTTCTTCTCCTTCCCTTTCTTCTTCTTCTCAGTCACCCGATTACTAGCATCGTTATTTTCACCAAGGTAAAAGGAAGAAGGGCAAGGCGAAACAAACAAAGAAGGCGAAGGGTCAACTTCAGTATTAACTGGTTGTTGATTCGACTACTGAGGAATCACGATATTTTGAACGACAGAGGTTGAGAAAAGTCAAACCGGCAAACCAATTGTGATTCCTGGAAGGAACCATGTGGCCATATATAGAGCACCAATATTTCCCCAAGAATAAAATGGACTAGGATTCCCCTCAAGAGGGATTTCTTGATTGGTGGACTCCATTATCTCAACCTAATATCAACAAGGGAATAGGGATATTATTCCAAATTTAATAAATTTTAATGATGCTTTGACACAACTTTTCTTTTTCAATTTTTAAGAGTTGAGAAAAAACTAAAGATGACACTAGTCCCCTTCAATTTTTAATGAGCTTAAAGTGACAAGTGTTCAAATGGACCTTTTCTTTTAAGGAGTCGAAAAGGAACGAAAGTGACTACTCTGGAGATCTAGATAGAGGGATTACCAAACCAATCACAAAACTGCAATATACACCTTGGTGGTAAAAAGAGAAATTACCAAGGACTTATGTACGGTACTCAATCTTCCCGAGTGTTGCATTCAGTGCATTGCGATCAATAGGGCGGTAGACATGGCTTCCTATGGATAAAGGATACAAGCCTATTGTGGTCTCCCAATATATACTCGACGGTACAGAGAGCACAAGTCCATGCAACTCTTCTCCTACTTGTCCTACTTAGAGAATACCTGTAGAAACGAAGAAACACAACACCATCAAAGCATCTCGACCTATGATATCATAAGCATTGTAGAATTAGAAATACAATGAGCATACAATGATATTTACAAACAACAACAATCACAAATACATGATTGTATGAAGGAAAACTCAAAGAACTTTATTAATAATAGAAGAAAGGATTACAACCTAGCTGTTTGATCCAGTATCATCCTCCCAGCATCAAAGCCCTCTTCACCTCATGAAAAGCAAGATCACCCAACAATACAATGTTCCTTCTCAAAGACAAACTATCAGCACTTCCTTACAAATTACAAAATTCTAGCCTCTAGATCTCTTAGATGAGGGATCCATTTATAAATGTCTACAAGGGTGTGAGTCACCTCTGGGATTTTTATTGGTGTCATTCCAGTTGTTGTTCTTGGTTCCACTTGGAGATTTCTTGGATCTCTTACTCATCCCTGGGTGAATTCAAAGAGGCAAGTGTCATGGGAGAAGTTTCTAGAAGATTCCATGAGCATCCACTTAGCAAACTGTCTCAGACATTTGTCCATTCTCGCTCATCGCACCCCACAGAAGGCCTCTTCAATATGCATCATACCTGGCTAGTGTAGGATTCAATATGCATCACACCCTAATAGTGGAGCAATCAGTATGGTCTAGTTTTGGCCAGTTCTGAGAGGTTTTTCAGGTGGAACTTCTGGGGAATGATGTAATCAGTTGACCATGATCCTTTAGGGTATGAAACAACACTTTTAGGGGTTAAAGAGCCCTTGGTTTTATTGACATATAAGATTGGGGTTGCAGTGCCAAAATATGTCTATAACACTCTGTCAGTCTTGAGGACTTTGATGTAATGTCCACTTTGCTTCTCAACAAGATCCTTGTATTGGCAAAAGCGCTCAAACATTTCACTTTTCTATTTTAGGAGGTAGACCCATGTCTTCCTTGTGTAGTCATATATGAAGGTCAATACATAGTGGCTAACACCAATTGATGGTGTTTGCTTTGGTCCACATAAATCTGAGTGGACAATCTCCAAAGGTGCCTTTGCCCTTACTGACTTTTCCGCTGGAAATATCTCTCTATGTTGCTTGCCCAAGTTACATCCTTCACATAGGCTGTTTGGTTTTTCTATAAGAGGTAATCCCTTTACCATGCCTTTCCTATGCAACAAATTCAAACCTCCAAAGTTGAGATATCCAAATCTCAAATGCCATAACCAGTTTTCATCTTTGACCTCTGCTTGATAGTTTACTTGTGTGACAGCTGCATATTTCCTTTCATCCTCTTGTGAGTTCATTGATAGTTGTTCTTGTGCACCTTCTTCCTTCAAATCCGATATTATCTTTAGGGGAAACATTCTATTGTTTCTCATCTGAAACTTTGCAATTAGTTATCTGCTTGGAGGCCTATCCAAAATTGTGCACACATCATTTTTGAAGAAGACATTGCAGCCCTTTTGCATGAGATGTCCAATGCTTATGAGATTATGCTTTAAACCAGGGACAAAGTGAACATCTGATATGTACTTCTTCTGCCCCTTCTTTGTTAGGATATTAACTCTTCCTTTTCCCATGACAAAGACTTTGCTATCAGTCCATAATGTCACTTTAGATTTCACACTTTCATCTAGATTGGAAAACATTTATATGTTCCATGACATGTGGTTGCTACACCCTGAATCTAGATACCATATATCACTTTGTTTTTCTTGTGCTACATTACAAGCTAAAAACATGCTATCATGGTTCTAATTTTCCTTTGTAAAATTTACACTTGGTTTGTTACTAATGTCATAATGCTTCTTTCTACATTCATTTGCATAATGACCATACTTCTTATGGTAATGACATTGAACTTGAGATTTATCATACCTCTGACCTTGTGTTTGATTTTGGCTTGGGCCTGGACTTGGATTTTGATTGCTACCCCTTCCGCTTGAGCTTCAAGGGTTGCTTCTTCCACCTCTGTGTGGGCTTCTTCCTCTTCCTCTAGCATATGATCTTGCTCTGCCTTGACCTTGACCAAAGGAAAGTTGTGTCTTGAAGGCATGTTACAATGAGGAGCTTGTTTCTCTATTCAGTCTATGTTCATGAGAAATCAGTGATGCATGAAGCTCATCCACTGAGAACTGTGAGAGATACTTTGTCTCTTCTATGGCCACAACAATGGCATCAAACCTTACTGGAAAACTTCTCAAAACTTTCTCAACTATTCTCCTTTCTTCAAATGTCTCACTATGAGACCTGATTTGAGTAACCAACCCAATTACATGTGTAAAAAACAAGTCTACATTCTCAGACTCTTTCATAAAAAGTGTTTCAAAATCTCTCCTTAGCATTTGTAACTTTGTTGTCTTGACTTTTTCCATGCCTTGGTAGGCTGTCTGGAGGGTGTCCCATGCTTGCTTGGACTTCGTTGTTGTTGCAACCCTTGGGAAAACACTTTCATGAACTGCTTGAAAAATGTGGAAGAGGGATTTTGCATCCTTCTTCTATTGTCCCTCAACAAGTCTCTTTTTGCTTGAGACAAGGCATTGTATGTTGTTGCATTTGCTGGTAGTGGAAAACCATTCTCCACCAAATCCCAAATGTATTGAGAGGAAAATAGGGTCTTCATTGTAATAGCCCAATAATCATAAATTTTTCGATTAAACTGAGGTATCTAAGGATTAGTCAAGCTTGTGCTTGATGCTGCCATTTATGAGTGTGAAAAAAAAACTTTCTACCCTCTCATAAATATACTAAAAAACAATCTGCCCTCAAGACAATTTTAAATGCTAGTAAAAGCACTTGTTTTTACACTAATAGAGTTTAACCCACTCTGGTACCAAGTTAGAAAAACTTTACGGGGTAGAAGAGAGGAGTCTCACTCAAAAATTAGGTTGTGGCAAAGTCAATTGGCTCATAAATAAGTCGTGGCGATGATATCACAACCACACAGGGACTTAAGTAAAACATAAATTTTACGTACAGTAAAATAGAGTAAAACAAAAGAGGGTTGTCATAAATTTACTTGTGTAAGATTAATACCATAATGCAACAAGCCACACTTCATATTATATGTCAAAACACAAGGAAATAAAAATGGAGGTTGCAGCTCCAAGTGAAAAACACAACAAACTTACTGCCATTTATGCATTACCGGGTCGCGGAGTAAACTTCTATAAAACTCTATAAAACTGGTTTTCACGTGCCCACCAATATTTCCTCCACGATTTTCTCCTCACTACCTCACAGAATCTCACTCTCTAACTTGCCCAACATTACAAATGACTTTCACATCCATATTTATCTCAACATACAAATTTGACATTAATACATGACAGAGCAAATAATTAATACGCAGCATGGGCAAATTTGCTTAGTAATTGGTTTTCTAAACTGGCAGGTGTTGTGGAGTGTGGACAACAGTCGCAGAGTGAATGCTTGCCCATATCTATTTACCAAACTTCATTAAATGCCTTAACTTCAGTGATGTGTTGCAGAATGGTCTGCTGACTTCAGTCATTCTACCTGCAAACAAAATCGCAACCATACAATAGTTGACTGGGCCAGCATGGTGTTTTTCATTGTGTTTAAGGCAGTGGTTGGCATTAATATTTCCAACATGACAAGAAATTTGTGGGATCAGACTGATGGTATTTAGGCACCTGTTGCACAGTGGGAGAAAGTGATTTCTAGTGTTATAGACAGGCAAGATGTGTTAGGGTGTGAGATAGTGTTGAACCTGGCCATATGAATGGGGGATGCCTTGGCTACCGAGATGCTCATCGCCGCAGGTTGGAACACCTTGCAAGAACTGGTGTGTGCATGGGAGGAGTAGATTATCAACCCCTGAGAATCTCAAGGGTGATCATCTCATAAATAAATGTGCTCCATAGCAACCTTCAATGGTTGAACATATGAAATGTTATATAAGGAAAGTCAATATCATTAAGGGAGTAGCACCATCAATGTTGGATTTCCTGTGTCGAAGGAGAAGGCACAATAATCAACATGTACTGAAGGAGATAAGAGAAGTGTGTAGCATATTTTTACTAAGGTATAAATATTTCCATTGAAACAATGCTCAAATGTTTGGCTTGCTGCATCAGAAGTTGTGGTTATGAATTAATTTCACATTTTTATCAATTACCATAGTATTATTTTTTAAAGTGGTTTGATTGTGATTCTAATGGTTCTTAGGTATGCCAAATCCGCATTGTAGAGTGCATTGTCAGTGATGATATTGGGATCATCACTTTTCCTACTAAAGTTGTTCAAAGCAATGACGAAGAGAGGAAAGTTGGCGTTGAGAGGAGAGCCAATGCTGAGGCTTGAGAATGAATTGATTGATCTGCTCATAGAAGAGACGCATAGGTTTTCGATTCAAGTTGACCGTAGATAACAAGAGCTTGGAATCCAGTGAAATTTGAAATCGCTCAAGCAAAAGAGGTAGAGGTAGATTGATATTGCACAGTGGAAGTTGTCATTGAATGGTCACATACCAGTAAATCTTTTGTGAAGTTGTGAGGTTAGGAAAGGGATCAGAGTGCGGAGCAATAAAAATGAGAGGATGTATCACGATAGCAACAAAATTTAAAAAAAATGCAAATTTTCATGTAAATGGGCATACGACTAGTAAGGCATGTGTACCCTAGTAAATTATTGGTAACGTCTGAATGTCCATTTAGGTGATATGGGGATGCATGTGGTGGTACAATAAAACATGCTGAACTAGGACAGCATGTGAGATTCTCAAATACCCTGACATTTAATGGGTATGGCCTGGAGGTGAGTGGTGATGTCTGGCTCACTTGGCCAATTTGGATAGATTTGGTCAAGTAAAAACCAAAGTCAAGTTTAAAGAGGTGATCGTTAGATAAACGTGATCCTATGGTGGAGTTGAGGTTGTATTAATAGTTATGATTAATAGTTGTGATTTTTGGCACCTAGTATTAGTGACTCATGGTATTACATGTAGCTTTGTGTTGTGAAACAGAGGAAATGAGTTGCAGCGGTTCACCTGTGATTCTCACCCATCCAATGGATGCGAATTTAGGTGTTTCATATTATATTTGGTTGTCGTTAATATCATTTCCCTAGAGTCTAACCTACCTTTTCTTTACCAATCACTGACTTTCATGGGGAGACTCTCGAATTATTTTTCGTTGTTTAATGTGTACTGTGGTTGGCCGGGAAAACTAACAGAACCTACCATGTGAAAAGTTGTGTTGCTTGGGGATTTACATTTGAAGGTGGAATAATGGTAATTTTAATTTATGAAGTAAAACTTGATTTTGTAAAGTCCTATGGGGTGGTTGTAGATATTAAACATCTCCATGTTAGTAATATTAATTAGGTGGTAAGTTGTTTTTTAAGAAGGTTATTTGTGGATATGTTCTTCACCGTTAGATTTCTTATTAGATTATTGAAATGCCATCCACCTTCAATTCTCACCATTGTTCACCAACTCCTATTTATTAAATTTTTATATTATTTAGTTTCTATAACTTAGTTGTGGGTCGAATTCTTCATTTGTTGAAGGGGTGAAGGGATCAAAGGGCTTTCAGGCGTGAATATGTTGCAGGAAATATTTCACCAAGCATGAATTATAATAGAGGCCAAATTCGATGAAAAACTAATAGAAATAGAAAGAGAGAGACAAATTACACACAACACAAACCACTCTCATATTTTTATTGATCACAAAGGTTACATATATAAAGGATATAAATTATTGACTTTGAAAAATCTAGATCCTAAGAAAGTGGAACTATGACTGGGACATGACATGTCAATAACTCATACACATGGGAAAGAACCACATCTAGAATAACACCTTAGAATATTCACTAGCAACTTGTAATACACATGGAACACATAACATGGAAACATTACTTCCAACACCCTCCCTTAATGCTTACATGGAAAATATTGAAAACACATTACAACAACAAGGATAATCTATGTCTACTCATCAGCACTCACATCCACTCTGGAATCTCATAAATACTGCTCTTTCGCCACCACATCTTCGGGTTTCCACTTGACCTCCATTTAAAATGTAACTACCTTTATCCATCATTGATGAACATTGTAAGATCAACAATATTGACACCTCGGCTCGTCGACGCTTCCGCAATAAGAGTCATCAAGTAATGAACTATCCTATAGACCAACCACCATCTATCATATATTTTGATTTCGGTTATCTGTCAGTTGCTAGGATGGAGGTCTAGATACTAAATGTGTTCAAAAGTTCATCAAACAACTTGACCTTACTAACACACCCAAATTGATGTTTTAGACACCGGGGCTTCTAGTTTAAGAACCACCAATCCTTTTTATAACCAGAATTGAAACATTTCACAATAAAAAACTCAATAATCATCAAACTATCAGTTGTCATTCATGCATAGACAAGTCACCACGTCCCTCCTTAGCATGGGTCAAAAGTTGTTCATATGGTTCAATTTTTGTCTTAGAGCTTTCTCATCTTCATAAAGTAGCATTTGTTAGAGTAGTAAATTCCAACAAAATTATACTCATATATTAAGATGACCATAATCAATATGTTTAAAATGTAAACTCCAAAATTTGAGACCAGAAAAAGATTGCAACATAAACATATGATGCAGAGATCTCTTCCCCACAGAAGTGAAAAGTTGAAATTTGTCTCCAATATTAACAATTTTGACATTTATCATTGGCCACTTAAAACTTCTTCACCCTAGATCTCATATCCAGATCTCAAATCCAAATCCGTGTAGCAACATGTATAGTTCATGGGCATGATTTTGCAGATTTATAATATGATAGTGCACACAACTTTGACAAAACCATCTAGGCATGAATTTAACTCCTTTGTAGGTTATGGGAAAATAAGCACAAATAAAACTTTACAAACAAGATAACAGATCTAACGATGCTTGAGAAGCTATAAACAAAAAAATAGATTTACACACATAGGATCACAAAAAATATCACACACTAAAAATAAACTCTCACACATCTATACTAATATGTACAAAAATATTAACACTTGGGATCCCCCACATATTCCTAGCCCTCCCTTGAGGGAGTCAAGCCAGCAGCTCTGATACCATATTAGAAATAGAAAGAGAGAGAAAAATTAAACACAACACAAATCACTCTCATATTTTTATTGATCACAAAGGTTACATATATATAGGATACAAATTACTGACTTTGACAAGTCTAGATCCTAAGAAATTGGAACTATGAGTGCGACATGACACAAAAACTCATACACATGGGAAACAACCACATCTAGAATAACACCTCAGAATAGTAATTGAAAACTTGTAACACACATGGAACACATGACATGGAAGCATTACTTCCAACACCAAATAGAGTGTTGAGACTTGGGGATGTAGGCACTTGAACCTACAACAATTGTAGCGGTGAATATACTCATAGAACCCTAGAAGAAAAAATCAATTTCAATATGTATTTGAGTAATGTTTGTGAGATTTGTGGGTGTTGGAAGTGGTAGAAAATAACATCCCCAAGAACCCCGTCGAGCAAAGCAACATAAGTGCCACCCAAAGGGAATAGGATGATATTATGTTTCATGCTAAGTTCCAGATTCACGGGTAGAATTTGAGTGGTTTAACTTATAGATTTTATAGCTAATTTATGGGTGATTCGTCGTCATACAAGAGTCTTGCTAAAGTCCTCTCCATTCCTGGGAGGGTTCTCAGTTTGATACCTTGAAGTATAGCTATAGTTTTCAGCTATAAGAAAAGAAAAAAGCTCAATTGGAATTCTTCCTAGTATTATACATGACCGCCCTTCCCCTCTTTGATGGACGAGGACTTCTAATATATATATATATTATATATTTATATATATATATATAATATTATATATATATATAATATATTATATATATATTATATATATATTATATATATGTGACCACCCTTCCGCTCTTTAATGGACGAGGGCTTCTATATATATTTATATATATTGTAGGGTGCATGGTTGTTGAGGTGACAAGGGTTTCTCCTCTTCATGTGAGACTTGTACCCTTTTATTATTATTTTTTTTCCTTTTACTTTCTATAACCTAAGTGGGCCTCTTGTATGCACCCTAATCGATATTCTCTTTCCTTTTGTTATCTGTCACAGGTGAAATGGAAATTTTCTTTTGGTTTTTGTTGAGCATCCTCACATCTTGGATTAACGACCTCCAAACACTGACATGCGGCTTTCAATTTCAGGTGCCACAGTTATTCTCAGGGAATTCTTCACTCTTTACTTTCTATTGATGTCCGTGTTATTTAAGTTGTTTTTCTGACTCAAGGATCTGTTGGGTTTTCTAACCCTCGATTTTAGAAATTCACAATTCTCTTTTGGAAATTCTAGACACTAGAAAATTTTACTTGAAAGAGAAACCGTAATGGCTCTCTCTCCTAAATGAGATTCAAGGGTTGTATGTGAACATTATAGGTTAAATTTTTTTTTGGAAAACACTCCCAACGAGTTCCTCTATTTCCAGTTTGTATTCTGACTGTTCATGTGAGCAACTGATAGAAATACCCAAACTCGAACTCGAGTTTCCTCACAGTTTCACCTCTGTTAAATACTTAGTGATATATATACATATATATGAATGAACAATGAGGGGGAGGGATTCATTGATGATTTTATTTTTAATGTATTCCTACAAGGTACAGAGACTGCCCGGGGCAAGCTTATGGAACAAAGCGACATAAGTGCCACCGAAAGGGAAAATGATGATATTATTTCAATCCAGTCGCATGGAAGTGAAACCCTTCTTTGCACTTGATCATATTGGGTCTATTTCACAACATCTGAATCCTGGACCAATATTTCTTTCAATGTTGTAACAACCCTTGCTAATTCCCATTGGCATCCTGCATGCATCTGTTTCCCATTCATTATAAGATACTGGAGTTTCATTGCACATTTCAATACAATTCAAGTTCATTTCAGTGGACGATTTCTTTTTGGGTATGTTAATCTCTTTTCACTTCACCTCTTAGGAAAAATATCTCCACTTATATTTTAGTTCTTAACCATTTAAATTTTATTTCATCAACTTAAATAAATGAACTATTATTTGGTGGTCCATTCAAAAATATTTCTCCAACCTTCTTTAATTTCTGATTTGTTATTTTATTTCTTTCTTGGAGGGCATGGATTAGCGAACTAGTTATAGTGACTCTCGAATCTTGAGTTGGCGGTTTATAAAATTGGATATGAGGTAGTTGTAGCTTCTATTAGGGTGGGGATAACAGGCCTATGGTTTCATGTGGGGTTTGGTTTAGTGGAATGGATCAATGGGAGGGATCAACTACAACTTAGCCATTATAGCTAATCAATAATAGTTAAGGTCAATATCTACTCATGATAACAATTATCGACATGTTTTTTGTTGATTAATTTCACTCCCTTGGCTTGGTTAAGTCTTCCAGTCTATATGGTTCAAAGGCAGGCAATGTTATGCCTTTCTTTCCCAACCGATTGAGGAAACAAGCAAGCCACCCACCTAAACAGTTGCTTAACTTGGATAAGCAACAGGCTTGGATATTGACTATCATGCAATATTCAATTGCTAGGCGAATGAGTTGTTTTCTAAATCTAGCCCACTAAGACTTTGTGCGTGCTCCAAACCATGTATTCCATCAACGGGTGCTACTAAAATCCCTAGCATTGCATTTTCTTCTTGTGTTGGGACTGAAGCATCAACTGAGTTCTTGGTCTCAAGAAGAGCACCTGAGGCATATACCCTTTCACAATGGAGTCAACTAGTCACTAGAGCAGCAGTGAAGAAAAAAAGCGCTCTAGGAAGGTGTTCGTTTGTAGTGCGTGTTGGATGGTAAAAGTGGTCGGCTCTTTCCCTTTCTTCGACCAGGAAAACCCATTTAAGGCAATTGTGGAAATGTGTTCTTGAAAAGTACAACTATTTCTTATTTATATTTTCTAGTCAAATATGATATTTAAGAGTAACGATTACCAACGTTGGATTCAAAGAACAAAGAAACTTCTCCATCCTTATGGTTGCATTGTCCAAGACAAATAAATTGTGTTCGAATTTCAACATTGAATGTGTCTACTTAGCAAATAACCACCAACATATAGGATGCATTTTCCTTGGAATTGGACTTTGTAGAATGAGGAGGTGGAATTGAGAACACTTGGCTTTAATGGGGTTGATATTACAAACCTCTTAAATGAAGCTGCAAATTTTGTTGGAAGATTTATCAAGTCTTATTGTTGTTTATATCCTTCAACACTTTCTAAACATTCTATGTTATTATCAATTTTCTTTTAATTTCAACGAAGTCATTAATTTGAGGATTTTGTGATATATAAACTTGATCATGATATCCATTAGTATTGTGTGCTACTTCTCTGCTATTAAAGGATCTCCAATTGTGGTAATCCATGACTTTCCAAAAAAATCCCTTGGTTAAGATGATTTTAAGCTTTTTCCTTATAGCTTATGATCATACCAATTTTGTGTTTAAACTAATAATAGATGGAATCTAAAGGTTCCTTTCTTCCATTTGGTTGGCTTATTGATGGTTGCAAGTTCTGCTTGGCTTCTTCATTTACCAGTGATATTTGACCGTTTTATGAAACTCACTTTTAAATGGTACAAAAGTATGTTGAGACGATGGATGCTTTAATGATCCAAAATGCAAATCCATTATGCAGTACCACTCTTGTCATGTTTATGAGGGATATGTAATATTGAACATAGTATGAAAGGTTATTTTGTTCACAAGAAGTGGTGATATGTTTATTTTAACATAGTATGAAAGTTTAGTTTGTTAACAGGAAGTAGCGATAAAAGAGTGTGTTCTTTTACTTGTTGATTTGAAACAAGTTAAAGGTAAGAGAAGATAACATTCAAGCTTGTTTGTCTATGAAAATTAATTTAGATAATTGTTAGGAGATATGTTCTCAATGGAACTAAAAGAATGAATTTATTTTGTTGAATATGTGATAAAAAAATTGTTGTCATTTTTTACTAAATTAATATAATAGTTTGATTAACATGTTTAAAATATGTGTTTCAATTGGGAATCTATTAATATGTTTAAAGTATGTTTTCAATTGTGAATCTATTGTTGGCATTATGTTTCTGGTATGGTTATATGTTACAGATGTTGTACTTGATGGCAAAACCCATGGCATGGCTCTCAATATGATGAGAATTAAGAAGTACGCAGGAGAAAAGTTCACGGAATTTTATGCAGAGAAAATTTTATAAAAGTTTATTTCATTTGGAGAAAAGTTCACGGAATTTTATGAAGAGAAAAGTTTATTTCATGTGGGAAAACTTACCTTTGGTCCATGGTAGTTAGTCCTTGGAATTTCAACCTATGGTTTTTGGACCATGGCATCTCGATAGACATGTTGATCCCTAGTATTCAGTTGATGGTATTGGTTTGTTATGGTTTTGGCCCGTGGTATTGGTCCATGATTTGAGGAAGAGCTTGCCTATATAAAGCAAAGGAGATCATTTTGCTTGGGTATGCTTTTGGGTTGAATATCTTAAGA